>ML664176.1:3760699-3858560 GCA_007570785.1 Antilocapra americana | reverse complement strand
TCACTGTTAGTGTATAGGAATGCCAGGGATTTCTGTGTGTTGATTTTGTATCCTGAAACTTTGCTATATTCACTGATTAGCTCTAGTAATTTTCTCGTAGAGTCTTTAGGGTTTTCAATATAGAGGATCATGTCATCTGCAAACAGAGAGAGTTTTACTTCTTCTTTTCCAATCTGGATTCCTTTGATTTCTTTATCTGCTCTGATTGCTGTGGCCAAGACTTCCAAAACTATGTTGAATAGTAGTGGTGAGAGTGGGCACCCTTGTCTTGTCCCTGATTTCAGGGGGAATGCTTCCAGCTTTTCACCATTGAGGATAATGTTTGCTGTGGGTTTGTCATATATAGCTTTTATTATGTTGAGGTATGTTCCTTCTATTCCTACTTTTTGGAGGGTTTTTATCATAAATGGATGTTGAATTTTGTCAAAGGCTTTCTCTGCATCTATTGAGATAATCATGTGATTTTTATTTTTCAATTTGTTAATGTGGTGTATTACATTGATCGATTTACGAATATTGAAGAATCTTTGCATCCCTGGGATGAAGCCTACTTGATCATGATGTATGATCTTTTTGATGTGTTGTTGGATTCCATTTGCTAGAATTTTGTTTAGGATTTTTGCATCTAAGTTCATCAGTGATATTGGCCTGTAGTTTTCTTTTTTTGTGGCATCTTTGCCGGGTTTTGGAATTAGGGTGATGGTGGCCTCATAGAATGAGTTTGGAAGTTTACCTTCTTCTGCAATTTTCTGGAAGAGTTTGAGTAGAATAGGTGTTAGCTCTTCTCTAAATTTTTGGTAGAATTCAGCTGTGAAGCCATCTGGTCCTGGGCTTTTGTTTTTTGGAAGATTTCTGATTACGGTTTCAATTTCCGTGCTTGTGATGGGTCTATTAATATTATCTATCTCTTCCTGGTTTAGTCTTGGAAAGTTGTACTTTTCTAGGAATTTGTCCATTTCATCCAAATTGTCCAGTTTATTTGCATATAGTTGCTGATAATAGTCTCTTATGATCCTTTGTATTTCTGTGTTTTCTGTTGTGATCTCTTGGTTTTCATTTCTAATTCTGTTGATTTGGTTCTTCTCCCTTTGTTTCTTGATGAGTCTGGCTAATGGTTTGTCAATTTTATTTATCTTCTCAAAGAACCAGCTTTTGGCTTGGTTGATTTTTGCTATGGTCACTTTTGTTTCCTTTGCATTTATTTCTGCCCTGATCTTTAAGATTTCTTTCCTTCTACTAGACCTGGGCTTCTGCATCTCTTCCCTTTCTAGTTGCTTTAGGTGTAAAGTAAGGTCATTTATTTGATTTTTTTCTTGTTTCCTGAGGTGAGCTTGTATTGCTATGAACTTTCCCCTTAGCATTGCTTTCACAGTGTCCCATAGGTTTTGGGCTGTTGTGTTTTCATTTTCATTCGTTTCCATGCATAACTGAATTTCATTTTTAATTTCTTCTGTGATTTGTTGGTTATTCAGCAGTGTGTTGTTGAGCCTCCATATGTTGGAAGTTTTGAAAGGTTTTCTCCTGTAGTTGATATCTAATCTCCCTGCATTGTGGTCAGAAAAGATGCTTGGGATGATTTCAATATTTTTGAATTTATCAAGGTTAGATTTATGGCCCAGGATGTGATCTATCCTGGAGAAGGTCCCGTGTGCACTTGAGAAAAAGGTGAAATTCCTTGTTTTGGGGTGGAATGACTTATTGATATCAATTAGGTCTAGTTGGTCTATTGTATCATTTAAAGTTTGAATTTCCTTGTTACTTTTCTGTCTAGTTTATCTGTCCATTGGTGTGAGTGGTGTATTAAAGTCTCCCACTATTATTGTGATGTTGTTGATTTCCCCTTTCATACTTGTTAGCATTTGCCTTACATATTGTGGAGCTCCTATGTTAGGTGCATAAATATTTATAATTGTTATTTTTTCTTCTTGGATTGATCCTTTGATCATTATGTAATGTCCATCTTTATCTCTTTTCACTGCCTTTATTTTAAAGTCTACTTTATCTGATATGAGTATTGCCACTCCTGCTTTCTTTTGGTCTTTATTTGCATGGAATATCTTTTTCCAGCCTTTAACTTTCAGTCTATATGTGTCCCTAGGTTTGAGGTGGGTCTCTTGTAGACAACATATATAGGGGTCTTGTTTCTGTATCCAATCGGCCAATCTTTGTCTTTTGGTTGGGGCATTCAGCCCGTTTACATTTAAGGTAATTATTGATAAGTATGATCCCGCTGCCATTTATTTTATTGTTTTGGGTTCCAGATTATCTATCCCATCGGTGTTTCCTATCTAGGAAAGATCCTTTAGCATTCGTTGGAGGGCTGGTTTGGTGTTGCTGAATTCTCTCAGTTTCTGCTTGTCTGAGAAAATTTTGAATTCTCCTTCAAATTTGAATGAGATCCTTGCTGGGTACAGTAGTCGGGGTTGTAGATTGTTTTCTTCCATGACTTTAAGTATGTTTTGCCATTCCCTTCTGGCCTGAAGCGTTTCTGTTGAGAGATCAGCTGTTATCCTTATGGGATTCCCCTTGTGAGTTATCTTTTGCTTCTCCCTTGCTGCTTTTAATATTTGGTCTTTGTATTTGATATTTGCTAATTTGATTAATGTGTGTCTTGGGGTGTCCCGCTTGGGGTTCATTCTATTTGGGACTCTCTGTGTTTCTTGGACCTGAGTGGCTATTTGCTTCCCCAATTTAGGGAAGTTTTCTACAATTATCTCTTCAAGAATTTTCTGATGGTCTTTCTTTTTGTCTTCTTCTTCTGGGACTCCTATGATTCGAATATTGGTGCGTTTAATATTGTCCCAGAGGTCTCTAAGATTGTCCTCATTTCTTTTAATTCTTTTATCATTTTTCCTTTCTGTTTCATTTATTTCTGCCATTTTGTCTTCTACCTCACTTATTCTGTCTTCTATCTCTGTTATTCTACTGTTGGTTCCCTCCAGGGTGTTTTTGATCTCATTTATTGCATTATTTATTGTATTTTGACTCTTTTTCATTTCTTCTAAGTCCTTGTTAAAGCTTACCTGCATCTTCTCAATCCTTGCCTGCAGGTTATTGAGCTGCAACTCCAACTTATTTTCCAGGTTTTGGATCATTTTCACTATCATTATTCGGAATTCTTTGTCAGGTAGACTTCCTATCTCTTCGTCTTTTGTTTGGTCTAGGGGGTATTTATCCTGTTCCTTTACTTGCTGGGTATTTCTCTGCCTTTTCATCTTGTTTATCTTGCTGTGTTGTCCCTTTATTGTGGGGATTCCTCTCTATGGGAGGGGTTGGATGTGTGGTTTGTCGAAGTTTCCTGGGTGGGAAGGCTTGTGTGGTTTTCTGGTGGGTGAGTCTAGGTTTCCTCACTGTTACTAGCAAGAGATAAGAATGGGGAGAAAGCAGTCAAGCCAATGATCTCACTCCCAGGTAGCAGTGGGTACTGGAGCTTGGATCTTCAAAGGTACAAAGTTGATACCAAGTACTAATGAGCAAAGATTAAAAATCTAGAGTAAAGACTGGGTTCTCAAAAATACTTAAAAAAAAAAAAAAAAAACGGAAAATAAAAATAAAGGGAAAAAAAGAAAAAAAAATAGCAAGGTCATAGGGGACTTAAAAATTCTAAAAAAAAAGAAAAAAAAAAGAAGAAGAAAAAAAAAGAAAAAAAATATATATAAAAGTTTTAAAAATTTAAAAGATGTTCCTAGTACAGTTATAATGAAGGCTTTCTCTGGTGCTGGTGCATATGGTGAAGGGAAGGGTCTGTAGATTTTCAGATGATTCCCTGGTCCGGCTTCTCCTTCTCACAGTCTATAGACTCCTTTCTATGCAGTCAGCGCCACCTGCAGGGCTTTAATTTGCTACTCCTGTCAGTTTCAAAGCTGTTCGCTCCGCTGCCTCAGCGTCCTCTGTTTGCTGGTCTTTTAAGTGTCTATTCAGCGCTTTGGAGTTTGCCCTGCTCCTGGTGAGAGGGCTTCCCCCGCCCCCTCTGCTCAGGCTCTCTGTCGTCCGCCCAGCACAGTTGGGGAGTGGGGCTTCTCCTCTCCCCTGGCCCGGCCGCTCGTCGGCGTGCAGCTGAGCACTCCTTCTAAGGTGTGTACAGCACCGATCCGTCCAGAATCCCCAGAGGTCTTGGTTAGCCTCCCCGGGGCTGGGTTATGCCCACTCCATTTGATTTTTTAAAAAAAGTTTTTAGCATCAATTTTTATTTACTAGTTTTCAGTTTAATGAATTGGTCTTCTGTCATTCTTCAAGCTTGACCAATTGATTTCACTTGAAAAATACTATTACGAACTCAGATTTAAACCTATTCAAGTTTTACTCTATTGAATCATCATCTGTAGTGAAGCTCGTACTATTTTATCTTTGGCCAACAGTCTTTCCGGGTAGTAGTCTCTTCAGGGTGGTTCACAATTTCTTTTGACATAGACCTAATAATCTTTGATAGCTTCCTTGCGAAAGACCCATCAAATTGTTCTGAACTCAAGATGGACTCATCTTACACATTTCTTGATCTGGATCTGCAACTAGCTAGCTATTTCTATATAAGCCCTGGTTTCTTTAGCATCACAATCAGGCTGCTCATCACTACTGTGTCAGTGTTATTTTTCTAGGCTCTTACAGTAGAGCCAGAAGTTTGTGTGTGTGTACATGTGTGGAGTATTTAAAGCTAATAGTATACCTCTTTAGTTGATACTTTGAATTTCAGGGCTATAGAATTTTTACTTACCCTTTTCTATATTACAGTTGTATCTCCTTTCTTTCAAAGTAAGAACGTCAGTTTTCAAGGTACAGGGATATAGAATTAGAATATCCTATAATTATTTATTTCGGTCACACAGTGTGACACACAGAGGAATCCTAAAATAAGACAAATACTACCATTGTATGTTTACTAAAAAATGCTTTTTGCATATGATTTCCCGATTTTTTGTAGTTGTATCATATGTACATACTCAGAGCACGCATAACTGCGTTATAACCCTCAATTAATATGAGTTCTATAAATAACTACATCTTTAATGCTTACTGCCAGTTTCTCTTAGTGTCTCTCTTATTAGTTGTCTGAAGTTTATTTTCAAGTAGAATCCTCAGTAAAGAATTATGGAAAAGGTTCTCTTAGTTCTTACATGTTAATTGCTATGCTTTTTATCCTTAAAAGTCAGTTTCCAGAAGAGAGAAGATAAAATCTTTGGCTCACATTTTCTTTCCTTCTACTTCTTAAATGTATTTATCCATTTTCTTCTGGCATAAACCTTTGCTGCTGAAGTCTGAAGAGAATCTGATTTTCTTTCATATATTTATGAGTCACATGCTTGTTTTGCTGAGAAGCCCAAAGGATCTCTTCTTTAGAGATCAGTAATTTTACTAGAATAAATTTTGATGTTATCCATTCAGGGTTGATATTCTCAGAGACGTGAAGATTTCAGTATGTAGTCTGAAATCTTTTTTATTTCAGAGAAGTTTCCGTAAATTATTGTTTTTAGTACTATTTTTACTCTGTTTTTATTTGGTTCTCTTCTAGGACTCCTATTGCTTATATGTTGGACCTTTGCCTAACTTTCGTAATTCTCACGTTTTCTTTAATACTTTTCATATGATTTTCATTTCTTTTTTATTTCTAAACAACTGTTATCCTTTTAATCTTTTGTTGCTCTTATGATATTATCTTTTGCATCTCTTTACTCTATATATTCCCTATAGTTTACTCTTCATTTCCAACACAATGTTTTTTCTTTTATTTCTGATTCTTTTTTGAGTCTATCACCTTATTCATGAACACATCTATTTCAGATTTGTGTTTTTCTTTCATGTCTTCTTTCATTTTCTCAATCCCTTTCGCTGGCTTTGAAATAGATTACAGTTTGATATGTCTTGTGGGCAGTTCTCTTCCGGCTTGCTTTTATTTAAAATAGTGATGTTATTCTGTCTCTTCCCTTCCCTGCTCCCCCTAATAATAGCTTCATATGGAATTTGACCTTTGTACTTTTCTGTTGTTTATTTTTATGAAAAATTTGTTTGCTTTTCCTAAATTTTTAGAATGGGATGGGATTCAAGGTAGCTTTTCTAAATCCATAGACTCCCTTCCTCTATTGTTTTGTGTAATGTTATAAAAAAAGAAATAAGGTGGTTTCCAGCATATTCCACTCCCCACCTTTTATCTTAAGCTTCTCTCTTTCCTCTCTGTTGTCCCCATTCTGTTAAACTTTTATTCTATTCCCAGTAGTATCTGCTTCACATGAGGGCTCTATTCTGGAAGGGAGTACTGGCTTGTCAGTTTCAAGAGGTCACAGAGTTAGCTTGCTCTAGCTTCTTTCAAACTTCTCCTCATGGATCCTTTGTACTTACCTACTCTTTAGAGAGGGCAAAGCTCTTCCCAGTTGCAGCTGCTTAGACGGGCTCACTGTTCTTTTTGGTGAGTACTGGGTTGGTTGTTTTGGGCCTTTTTCTTACTCTTAGATCTGTCAGATATTCTCTGGCTTCCTCCTGTACAGATATATTACTATGCACATTCTCTGTGTGGTAGTGATTTGTCTGCACCTGCTAATATTTTGGAGTTATTGGAGCTATGTTTGTCTAGTTTTATTGTGAATGTTAAGCATGAGTTTGGAGTTTTACCTTCTTTTTGTTCTGTGCAGTGATTCCGTGTTTGGAAAACTACATTGCTGCTGCTATTGTCATCTTCCTAGAATTCTACCCACCCCATAGTTGTTTTTAAAAAGCATTTCTTAAGTCTTTTGAATAATTTTTTTGACTTCCTCCCCCATTCCCTCCACTTCTTTGTCTCTTCCCCCCTTTCCTCTCCTCTCTCTCTTCCCCTCTCCCTTTCCCTTCCCCTTCTCCTTCCCTCTCCCCTCAACTTCTCCTCCTCTTTCTTTTTTGTGGGCATCAGGGAAGGAGGGCTATGATTTTTTAAGCCTTATTATAGAATGGTAATTCACCCAGTATATAATGGGCCTGCCCTGTGGCTCAGATAGTGAAGAATCTGCCTGCAATGCAGGAGACCCAGGTTTGATCCCTGGGTCAGGAAGATCCTCTAGAGAAGGGAATGGCAACCCACCCCAGTATTCTTACCTGGAGAATTCCATGGACAGAGAAGCCTGGCTGATTATAGTCCATGGGATCATGAAGAATTGGTTACAACTGAGTGACTGTCACTTCACTTCAGTATATTCTAAGACCCCCAGTGGATGCCTGAAACTGTAAATAGTACCAAGCCCTATAAATACCATGTTATTTCCTATATATACATACCTATGTTAAAACTTAATTTGTAAATTAGGTACAGTAAGAGAACATCCAAATTGCCAGCATCTCTCCTCTTGTACATTGGGGCCGTTATTAAGTAAAGTAAGGATTACTTGAACATAGGCACTGAAATACTGGCAGTTGAGCTGATTGCCAGATGGCTACTAAGTGACTAATGGGTGAGTAGTTTATGTAATGTGGCTGTGCTGGACAAAGGGATGATACTCAGAACAGTATGCAGTTTAATATTTATGAATTATTTATTTCTGGAATTTTCCATTTAATATTTTCGGATGACAGTTGACTGCCAGTAACTGAAGCCACAAAAAGTGAAACTGTGGAAAAAGAGAGACCACTGTAATAGATATTGAGATAAATTCTAACTTACTCGAGCTCATCATCCTTTTGTTGGCAGCAGAATTTCAGATCTTTTATTAGGGACTGGCAGCCTTTATTTTTGCATATTTTGTGTGTTCTCAGAACTCTCCTGATGTTCACTGAAAATTATTTGACACACATATTCTCTTGTTTTTGGGTACTATTTAAAAGTTCTGACTGAGACTACTCTATACCTTCCCATTTAATGGTCTGGAGATATATTGGCTTTTAAAGATTCCTCTTTAATTTTGCTTGATTCAGAAAAAAGCAAAACCAAAAAGTAAATAAATAAAAAGCTTTAAAAAGCAGTCAACAAAGTGGCAACTGCTGTAGTCAGAGATAATATCTTTATTGTATGGGATTCATACAGGTCAATAAAAAATCCACTAATCTCTAATAAATAAATGGATGCAAGTTAGTGGTAAGCAAATAGTTGGGAAAATTTTAGTTCTGTTGATAATAAGGAACTGTGAAGTTAAAAGAACGCATCCTCTTTTTCCCCAGGGAAGTTTTCCAAAAAATTTGAAGCATAATAATTATTGGTATGAATGCAGTGAGACTGGTACTCTCAAATAGGCCTATTCTTTGGTTAGGGACACTGTGATGACAACCCTGGTTCCATGCTTTTGGCAGGGTTTGAAGAAGAGAGGAGGGGAGAGGAGATGCCTGAATTTTTATAAAGTGTTATGAATAGCAGTAGACTTTACCATTATATTCAACACAAATGGTAAATAAGCCATGATTTTTTATATAGCTATATCTATATATACATATAGATGTACATATATACATATTTAGATAATGTATATATAGATTATATATAATGTGTATACAATGTATATAATATATGTGTAGATAATGTATATATAATTGTATATTATATATATAGATAATGTAGATAGATTATATAAATAATATATATGTATGTATATATATACACATATACATATATAGATATGTGTAGATACGTGTGTGAGTGTTGAATTGCTCTGGGCCATTATTGCTTTTAGGGAAGCCCTCATTTTGTTCATAATATCATAACACCAGTTTCAAAGGCAATTTGGTACGGTATGTTTCAGGAATCATGATTGTTGTCACTTTTTGCATATAATAATCCCATTTCTGAGTTTCTCTACTAAGGGAAGTAATTAAACACGTAGCATCAGCTATATTGTTAAAAATGGCTTATATAACTAGTAAGTAGAAAGAATCTGAATGTTCTTTCAAAGGAAAATGCCTAAGTAAATTGTGATTTTTTTACATCAGATGAAATATTGTTGGTTCAATTATGAAGACTAGGTAGACAAAGAAAATGCTGTATGGTCCTTTTGTATCATCACTTGTATATCCACTGTGGTAACTGCTAAAAAACATGTATATGCAGAACTCTGGAAGGACATATATAAAAAAAAAGATAACATATATTAAGGTGATGGGATTATTAAAGGTGGAGTTTTTCTACTTGTTTTTCTATAATGCTGTTTTATGTGTTAATAAAATATTTAGATATAAAAGGCTTGATTGTGTCTTCTCCTCCCCATTTTTGCCACCTTTATTAGTATCTTATAGTGATTTTTTTTCTGTAGGAGTGGATAATCTAGCCATCTGTGTTTAAGATTGGATGTGTTGTTCTCAGGTTATTTGAGTAGTTGAGATAGTTTTAGAAGAAAGACAACAACTTCAGAGAATATTTATAAAAAATATCTATACTAAAAATGCCTAAGGTGTTCATTGAATGTTTTTTATTTTAATAGGTTTGCAGAATGGCTTCTGATTACTCAAGAACATGTGCTAGCCCTGATAGCATTCAGACTGGTGATACTCCCATTGTTTCAGAAACCTGTGAGGTTTATGTCTGGGGGAGCAATAGCAGCCATCAGTTGGTAGAAGGCACACAGGAGAAAATACTGCAGCCCAAACTGGCTCCTAGTTTCTCTGATGCTCAGACTGTGAGTTCTCAGCATACTTTACAAATTGGTAGATGACAGAGTTTGCTTTAAATAATGTTATGAATTGGATTTTTTTGTTTTTTGTTTCTATGAGTGAATGTTCTTGCTTGTTTTCTTATCTGTACTGTTTCTGTGCTATACTGCATCAGTTTTTGCATTTTTATAGAAAAAATATTTTAAGTCCCTCATTTTCCTAGCAGTATTTCCAGGTTTTAAAAAATCAAATTTGCATCAGGAGTTTTAAAAAGAATTATGAATGTTAACAGACTTACTATATATTCAACATAAATAGTAAATAAGACTAGGTAAAAATTAGAATTTTCCTTTTGCCATATTGGCATTTCATTTTCTTATTGTGATCACTTTTTTACCTTTGTAGCTACCTTTTGGGCAAATTGGAACTTTCTGTTTTATAATTTTCATTAAAATATGTGTTTCTCTCAAATGAATTTAGAATAAATATTACATGGTTCTTGTTATAATGAACCTTAAGGAATTACAGGAAAATTTTCTTTCTTTCCCTTCACCAGTTATATTAGAGAAGGCTGAAACATTTTACTTTGTTGTTTCATTGAACTGTAACTGGATGGATTAACCTGAAAAGATAAACTATATATTAATTTGAGTTAACAATGAAGTCAGTGTGAATAGGCCATTAATAATTTTCTTAATTTTTCTGTTTACTTCTTAATCTCTGTGGAGATGCATTTCTACTTTAAAAGATTTCCTTTGAGCTTCTTTGGTAAGATAAACTTTAATATTGTACTTTGCGTCTCACAGAAGCATTCTCACAGAAGCTTTTTATATATCATTCTGTTTATAGATTGAAGCTGGACAATATTGCACTTTTGTCATTTCTACGGATGGCTCTGTCAGAGCTTGTGGTAAAGGCAGCTATGGAAGACTAGGCCTTGGAGACTCTAATAATCAATCTACTTTAAAAAAGTTAACATTTGAGCCTCACAGGTCCATTAAAAAGGTCTCATCTTCTAAAGGATCTGATGGTCATACTTTAGCTTTCACTACAGAAGGAGAAGTCTTCAGTTGGGGAGATGGTGATTATGGGAAACTAGGACATGGAAATAGTTCAACACAGAAATATCCCAAGCTAATTCAGGGCCCTCTGCAGGGAAAGGTATGTGCCTTCTTTTTGGATTGAAAAATAATTAGTTGCACTGATATTTATGATTGCTATAATTGACAGTGTCTTTCAGATTTTGGTGTATTCTGAGGTAGCTACCCTCCTAACCCTTTGGCTTATCTTTTGTATGTCTGCTAGATGGTTTACAGCACACTTTCACACATATTTTTAAATTTTAATTCAGCTAACAGCTTTGTTAAGCAGTTATTATTTTCATTTTACAGATAGGAAACTGAGAATCATCCATTTCACAACTATTTATCTAGTACCTTCCAAGTGCCAGGCAATGTTTTAGGTATTTGACATATAATATTGAACAAAAGGGCTTCCCTGGTAGCTCAGCTGGTAAAGAATCTGCCTCCAGTGCAGGAGACCCCTGTTCAATTCCTGTGTTGGGAAGATCCTTTAGAAAAAGGATTGGCTACCCACTCCAGTGTTCTTGGTCTTCACTGGTAGCTCAGATGGTACAGAATCTGCCTGCAATGTGGGAGACCTGGGTTTGGTCCCTGGTTTGGGAAGATCCCCTGGAGGAGGGCATGGCAACCCACTCCATGGGTTCTTGCCTAGAGAAGCCCTTTGGACAGAGGTACTTGGCAGGCTACAGTCCATGGGGTTGCAAAGAGTCAGACTGAGTGACTAAGCACAGCACAGTGAACAAAAGAGATGAGATCCTTACTCTTGTGGATCTTTGATCTGTGGGCTGGAGATAAATAAGTGAACATATAAAGTAATTTCAAATAATGGTAAAGAAAAAATTGAGTAATGTAACAGATACTAACTTTGATGGGGTATGATACTAGATAATGAGATCAGAAGGTTCTCTTGGAGTAAATGGCATTTTAACAAAAGCTTAAATGAGGCATTAAAAGTGGTTGAGTAAGTTTCCCAAGGTCACATACAAATAATTAGCATCATTAGAAATTGAGTCTAGAACTCTTCTTTTTATTTCTTTTATCTTTCCTTAAAGAAACGAAGTCATTTTCCTAACTTAAAATTATATGCAATTCTGTAAATTCCTCCATTTTAAGATTGCATTCTTCCTATGAATGTTTTCTTATACAAAAACCTTTAAAATTTAAATTTTATTTTATACCATAATTAAAAGTGGGATACTTTTCTTTCATGGGAATTTGTCTGACAAGGTTGGCTGTCAAATGAATCTTACTTTATTATAACTTTAAATGTTTAACTTTAAGACATCAGCCTTAAAGTGGTGAGCCTTACAACGTTCCACTTAACATCAAGGGATCTTTTGATAAAGTGTTGAATATGGAACTCTAAGAAACTTCAGATAAATACTCTTTAAAATTATATTGCTTTTAGTTTTTCTAGTATCTTTTTTCTCAATTCCCATTGTTTTTAATTTTTTGGCCCTGTTTCATGACTTTAAACCCAGTGATTGAACCCAGGCCACCACCATGAAAGCACTTAGTCCTAACCACTGGACTTCCAGGGAATTCCCTACTTATATTCTTTGAATGTTCCATTTTACAGTGGAAACATTACCAGTTAAAAATAACTTAGTATGAATATCATGAAGGAAAAAGTCCCCAAAAATGAATTAATAATTTACAGGTAAAAATTTCAGAAATTCTTTTTTTTTTAAGATAATTTATTATTAAATGAAGAAGTCATAAAGCAAAATGGAGGGGGACAGATGTCAAACATAAATTTAAAATGTTGTTTTCATCAAAAACTATTCCTAAGGTTAGAAACAGGGAACGTATCAAATGAAGAGGTACTTAATCTTTTTCAAATGTCTGTGATTTCAAAAGAAAACCTTTCTCTGAATATATAGATCCTTATTACATAAAAGATTAAATTTAAGAGTCTGAGAAACAGACTTTTAACTCATAATGGTATTTCCCAGACACCCTTCAGAATGTTTTTAATCAGTGGGTTTTAAAAATCACCACTTCCACTTTGAGACCTAATATGAATCCACCACTGATTGACGACATTCAGTCTACATCTTCACCTGCTTCCTTTTCTGCAACTTTCAGCAAATCAGATTTGGAGAAAAAGAAAGGATTCAAGAAAATTGCAGTTGGGTCCCTGGTGGATAACAAAATCAAAATCTGCTTTTCCATTCACACGACACATCCACAGGCACTCACTTCTACTTACTTTACTGACATATTTCATATCAAAAAATCTCATATGTGCATCTCAACACAGAGCCATGTTCAAAGATGATGTTCCCTCCCAGTGGTCTTTCCTCAGCTCGTCATGTGTCTCCATTGGGCCAGAGCAAAACCTTTGGAATTTTCTTTCTCGTTGTTTTAGTTGCTAATGCATGTCAGATTCTTTTGCAATTGTCCCCTGCCAGGCTCCTTTGTCAGTGGGATTTCCCAGGCAAGAATACTGGAGTGGGTTGCCATTTCCTTCTCCACAGAAATTCTTAAAATTATCTAAAATGTATTAGGTGCTCAGTATTTTTAATTGAATCTTAAATTTTCTAAAGTGAGTTCTGACTTTTGCAGATTAAAAAATGTGGTTATTAGTACAGATATTTTTCTGTTTATTTTTCAGAAGTTAGTGAATTTGATCATTGTTAAAAGGTATAAGTGATCCCCAAATTATACTGCCATATACCCTTATTTCCCTGATTCTGCTTATCAATTCTGTAGCTATTTGAGGGTAAAGAGATACTGTTAGGAGTTTAATTGATATAAACTTATATACTCCTTAGATCTTCTTTCATTTGTAACAGTTAGTGTGTTTTTGAGAGTTAGCCCTATTATGTAATGAAGTTTTCTTGATTAATCAGGACTGGAGGTTTTATGTTAATGTTATATTTAAAAATTTTTCATTGTTTCCTGAGTGTTCAGCCCCATCCAGCTCTTTGAGTAAAGAATTAATTGGTGATGTAGTATTGTTGCCAGTGATTAGATTGTTGTATTTGGGGCAGGGAGGCAAGGGGTAAGAGCGTGCTGCTAACCTTTACAGTCTCTTCGTGGGAATTAAGAAAAGTTGTCCTTTCTTGGTAGAAATCAGAGCTTGTGGCTTGGCCAACAGAGCTTTGGCTGTATTTCAGCACTCTCTTGACCCTTTAGCTAGGCATCCTTGTCTAGAGCAAAAGCTTCTAAACTGTACATGGCACTTCCTGGATGAGTTGTGAATATCAGTATCTCTGAAGTCTCTGTGCATAGACTCAAATGTGAGCTCTGTATTTTACCATCTTTGTATTCATCACATTCACTTTGTGTGCAATGCAGGTAGTTGTTTGTGTGTCGGCTGGATACAGACATAGTGCTGCTGTCACAGAGGATGGTGAATTATACACATGGGGTGAAGGAGATTTTGGAAGATTAGGTAAGATTTTTTAATAATTGAAGTTATTCTCACAGAAAAATAGAGATGACAATGGTTATTGAGAAGCAGTGAGACTAATAGGCCAAAGACTGTCGTTTATTTTTTTAGTTTTAAGCTCAGAGAAAGATTATTTTATAGAGAGTACCTAGTTTCTGGTGCTTTTAAGATGTAATTAAATCCAGCAGGTATTTACTATAGGCATTATAGGATTTCAGGGCTATGAAAGATACCATCCTGAAGTGATCCTGAAATGTGTAATATAGAGGTAGTGAAAACAAGTTGACATTAACATGATACTAGATAGCTATAGATAAGTGCTATGAGAGGAGCATAATAGAATGTTCTGCTGATTTCCTGAAGGAACTGGGTACCTCATATATGGGAGCAGCCTAGATTAGATGCGAAGATATTAGAAATGATTCAGTTTTTCATATTTAATTGCATTTTAAAAATTCCTCAATTCTGTCAGTAACTTGTAATGTTTATTCTACCTGTGAAGTAATGACTTAAAGAAAAAGAGTTAACATTATTTCTTTGTTGTTGTGTGTGTTTTATCCAAGGTCATGGTGACAGTAATAGCCGTAACATTCCAACATTAGTAAAAGACATTAGCAATGTGGGAGAGGTTTCTTGTGGCAGTTCACATACTATTGCTTTATCTAAAGATGGGAGGACTGTATGGTCTTTTGGAGGAGGAGACAATGGTATGTAACAAATTATTTATTGATAACTTTGGCCTTTTATTCCCTTGAGTTTTAAAAATTTTGTTTTTCAGCTGTACAAGCCTATTGTAGAAAACTCAAATAGAGATGAGCAAATGTTTTTTCTGACATTGACAAAATTTTAATGAACTTTTTGTACAAATGTTGCTCATAAACATTGTTAAAATTTTGGAAGATAGACATCTAAATGTTATACATATGCACTTATATAAATATGTGCATATATTTCTATATAGATGTTTTAAAAAAGAAAGCAGACCTATCTATACCATAGATACTGTCTTGCAACCTGTTGGTTTTTGTCTAATAGTATCTTATGAATATCTTTCTGTGTCAACAAACATGGTGTACATTTTTCTTTTCAATGGCTCAAAGTATTCTTTCATGTGATTGTAGCAAAACTTACAAAGCAGTTTATTGTTGTTGAATTTCTAGACTGTTTCCAGTTTTTTTTAGTATCAAAAACAGAATAGTGAATGACAATCGTATCCTACTTTTCTTCGTTACTCCCACCAGCAATATGAGAATGCTCACTTCCCCTTATCCCTCAACACTACTGGCAGTTAAAATTAAGATGATTTAAAAAATAGTTTCAATAATGAAAATGGTATTTAGTTTATATTTACTTCTTAGGGAGTTTCTTGGCCTTCCCCCCCACCACCTTTGGTGATTTGCCAAGTTTTCTATTTGGTGAATTATTGAGTCTTTTTAAAAAAATAAAAAATATATGTATACACATTCTTGAATGTGTGTGCTAAGTTGCTTCAGTCCTTTCTGACTCTTTGCGACTCTACGGACTGTAGCCCTCTGTCCCAGTCTCCTCTGTCCATGGGATTCTCGAGGCAAGAATATTGGGAGTGGATTGCTGTGCTCTCCTCCAGGGGAATCTTCCTGACCCAGGAATCAAACCTGCATCTCTTATATCTCTGGAGTTGGTAGGCAGGTTCTTTACCACTAGTGCCATCTGAGAAGACCACACATTGTATAGGATCTGTTTATTTTGTCAGCAAATTTGAAGTTAGAAATATGACTATTAAAGAGAAAGACAGTAAATGAATTTTCTGTGTCTCTCTTAAAGTGGTTTTTATTGCTTGAAATTAAAGAAACCTATTGTTGATTGGTTTTTTTTCTTGTAATGAAACCATTCATTTGTTAATATCCTCTGCTATCAGAAACTTTTCTAAGATGTTTCTAAGTTTTCTAAGATGAGCTTTCTAAGATGTGAACAATCTGTTAGGTTGGTCATGGAAAGGTTAGTGATGTTTATCAACATTAATAGAAAAAGAGTAAAGTGTTTTTTGAAACATACAAGTTGTTTAACTTGAATGTGTTCTGTTTTTATAGGCAAACTTGGCCATGGTGATACCAACAGAGTGTATAAACCTAAAGTTATTGAAGCTTTACAAGGAATGTTCATTCGTAAAGTTTGTGCTGGAAGTCAGTCTTCACTTGCTTTGACATCAACAGGGCAGGTAAGACTAAGGGATGAACATAAACGGTTGAGAGTATTTCAGAGGGCGAGGTGACTAAAATGTAATAATCGTATTTAAATTTTAAAGTTAATCTACTGAAAGGAAATAGTTTTTAAGAAGAAGTAATGACTTAAAGAAAAAGAGTTAACATCATTTCTTTGTTGTTGTGTGTGTTTTATCCAAGGTCATGGTAACAGTAATAGCCGTAACATTCCAACATTCCCTTAGTCCAACTGTTTGAAGAAGCTGAGTATCTGAGAAGGAATGAAGTTTTCTGACTTGACCTTTGTGAGCTAGATAGACTTCCTGTTAACTCCATGTTCTGTGTATTAAGATAATTTTAAAAAGCTTTCTAGCACTAAGCACCCTTTAAACCTTTTCCTAGAACTCCTTAATATTGGGGGAAAGTGAGAATAGATCTTGCTGGAATCACTGATATAAACTAAGAAGGCAAGAAGGTGATCAAAATAGAGGTCAAGGAGAACATTTCCAGATGGAAAATAATCTGAGAGGGTTAGGTGTTTCTGGAAAAGGATTACTCAGGCTTATGATAGTCAGAATCGTGTAAACCCTTTAAACTTTTGATTTTCTCCATGCATGTTTTAACTTCCCTCTGTTTGTTGGTGGTGGAAAGGGTCCAGCTATGGCGATCGGTTCAGTTCAGTCACTCAGTTTTGTCTGACTCTTTGTGACCCCATGGACTGCAGCCTGCAGCATGCCAGGCTTCTTTTTGTCCATCAACTCATGGAGCTTGCTCAGTCGCGTGTCCATTGAATCGGTGATGCCATCCAACCATCCCATCTTCTGTTGTCTCCTTCTCTTTTTGCCTTCAGTCTTTCCTAGCACCAGGGTCTTTTCTAATGAGATGGCTCTTTGCACCTGGTAGCCAAAGTATTGGAGCTTCAGCTTCAGCATCAGCCCTTCCAATGAATATTCAGGACTGATTTCCTTTAGGATGGACTGGTTGGATCTCCTTGCAGTCCAAGGGACTCTCAAGAGTCTTCTCCAACACCATGGTTCAAAAGTATCAATTCTTTGGCACTTAGCTTTCTTTATAGTCTAACTCTCATATGCGTACATGACTGCTGGAAAAACCTTAGCTTTGACTAGACATTCAGAATCCCTGCTTTTTAATAATCTGTCTAGGTTGATCATAACTTTTCTTCCAAGGAGCAAGCGTCTTTTAATTTCATGGCTGCAGTCACCATCTGCAGTGATTTTGGAGCCCCTAGAAGTAAAGTCTGTCACTGTTTCCATTGATTCCACATCTATTTGCCATGAAGTGATGGGACTGGATGCCATGATCTTAGTTATTTGAATGTTGAGTTTTAAGCCAGCTTTTTCTCTCTTTCACTTTCATCAAGAGGCTCTTCAGTTCCTCTTTGTTTTCTGCCATAAAGTGAAAGCTATGGTAATAGACTGACAATAATTGACTCTGTGTCTCCTGCATTGGTAGGCAGATTGTTTACTACTGAGCCACCAGGGAATCCCTAACGTATAGTGTATTTTTGTTTGTTTCAGGTCTATGCTTGGGGCTGTGGAGCTTGTCTAGGCTGTGGTTCATCAGAAGCTACTGCACTGAGACCAAAGCTTATTGAAGAACTGGCTGCCACAAGAATAGTTGATATTTCTATTGGAGACAGTCATTGTTTGGCTCTTTCTCATGGTAAGATCATTTGTTTTTAAAGAGATAGTGTTAAATACTACCTTTCATAAGTGTTTTATATTTATTTATTTCTCATGGTAAGATCATTTGTTTTTAAAGAGATAGTGTTAAATATTACCTTTCATAAGTGTTTTACATTTATTTATTTCTCATATTTTTGGCTGTGCTGGATCTTTGTTGCAGTGTGTGGGCTTCTCATTGTGGTGGCTTCTCTTGTTGTTTGCAAATTGTGGGTTCTAGGGTTTGTAGGCTTCAGTAGTTGTGGTATGTGGGCTTAGTAGTTGTAGTGCATGGGCTTAGTTGCTCTGTGGCATGTGGAATCTTCCCAGACCAGGGATTGAACTTGTGTCCTCTGCATTGGCAGGTGGATTCTTCAATTACTGGACAACTGGGGAAGCCTAGTGTTCTACATTTAAATTTGAGTTTTCTTTTTTTCTTTATGTTTTGTTTTCAGATAATGAAGTTTATGCCTGGGGAAATAACTCAATGGGGCAGTGTGGACAAGGAAACTCCACAGGTCCTATTACTAAACCAAAGAAAGTAAGTGGCTTAGATGGCATAGCTATTCAACAGATCTCTGCTGGAACATCACATAGTCTAGCATGGACTGCTCTTCCTAGGGACAGGTAAGTGTGCCCCTGTTTAAAATTTCATGTGTTTTATTGACAACAAAAACACTAATAAAAGCAGAAATAATTGAACATTATTCATAAAATACTCTTCTGAATATTTCTAATATTGGCTTTTTTACTGTCATAGACATGCCATCTAGATATCTTTGAATCTGAATGTTGAGGTTAGATGTATTTCATAAGCAAGAAGTTACATTGTACATTAAAATGCTATCTTAATTTAAGTGTCTTTTATACATTTTGAATTCCTTCTCTCTCTCTAGGTCCTGATCTTAAACATGTCCACTTATCAGGAGGAAACTAAAATCAAAATCATAACTAGGCGTCATTGCTTTTTAATAATAGTTAATTAGCTTCCATACCCTTTATCTGTGTTATTGTTTTTTTAGGCAGTGGCCATACTTTTAGATAAAGGAAGTTAATTTTTGCAGAAATTTAACTTTTTCCTAACATGATAACTGTATCTTTTTAGATAATCAGGTAATTTTTAGTCAATATTTGAAGATTGAATTTTAAGAAATTTGGGAGTTATTTCAGGTATTTTCAGATGTATATAGCTAATTAATAATTTGAAATATATTGTATTTGCGTTCTAAACCTTTGGTTCAGATGTGGTTTATTATAACATTCTGGCCAATTTTAAACATCTGTAGATAATTACCCTCTAAAACAAAAGCTGAAAATACAATAAATTGAATATAAATAACTTAGTGTCAGTATTAAATCTGCAGCTTTCCACCTTATATGTAGAAAATGATTCCCAAGATCTTGAAAATTTTCACAAGAGTTTTGAAGAGGTTTTCTTTTAGTACTGAGTTGGCCAAAAGTTCTTTCAGGCTTTTCCATAAATCCTATGGAAAAACCTAAACAAACTTTTTGGCCCACCCACTACATTTCAGGATATCACTGTACAGAGGCTATTTTTCTTAGTATGAACTGTACATCTTACGGATTCTAAGAACCAGAAGGGGCTATAGTAGATCATGCTTTCAGCCCTTTGACTTAAGGTGAGTGAATATCCAGACCTCCTAAAATAAGTAGTGGCTATATATTTACTTGTTGAAGAATTCTAGGAATGGGAAATTCTTGGTCTTCTTCAGGCACTAAAATGAAGAGTTTTTATCACCTTTATAATCAGAAAGGTCTTTGTTTATCTTATTGACATCTTTCAACTTTAGTAACCTTAATTTTTGTTTTTGATCATGTGTGAAAATTTCACGTTAAGGGTATTTCATGATTTTCTTATGCTTCCTTCTAGACAAGTTGTTGCCTGGCACCGACCTTATTGTGTAGATCTTGAGGAGAGTACCTTCTCACACCTTCGTTCATTTCTTGAGAGATACTGTGATAAAATAAACAGTGAGATTCCCCCACTCCCTTTCCCTTCATCAAGGTATGTTACATATATGTGTGTATTTGTGTGTGTGTGTGTGTGTATGTGCACACATGCACACATATCTGTTAGTTACTCATTTTGAATTTTGAGTTATTTCTCACTCACTCTCTCCCTGAATTATATGAAATTTTATAATCAAAAAGCTCAACATGCATACTTACTGATAATAATCTTAGGAGAAATTATCTATAAATTCATGAACCATGTTTTTAAAATTACTGTTGGTCATAATTTGAAAAAAATTTTAAAGAGAAAAAAAAATGTTACCCTAACTAGATAGCATGTGCTCTTTTATATTCCAGAAGTTTATAGCCGTTTATTTGGTTTCAGGGAACACCACAATTTCCTCAAACTGTGCCTGAAGCTACTTTCAAATCACCTTGCTCTTGCACTTGCGGGAGGGGTAGCTACTAGCATCCTTGGGAGACAGGCAGGTCCACTTCGAAATTTGCTCTTCAGACTGATGGACTCAACTGTCCCAGATGAAATCCAAGAGGTAAGAGATAGGACTTGACAACCTCAGTCACATTTCTCCTTGAGGTTGAAGCTTATAAGTTGAGCTTTGTTGGTTAATTTCAATTGGATGTTCTTTCTGTTACTTCTGTTTTCTTGGTGGGAGTAAATTTTTTGTTAATTAACTTGTGCTTTTTGTTAGTTTGTCTATCCTAAAGGTCAAATGTCACTTCTGAGAAACCTTTTATTTCCTGTTCTGCTGCCAGGTTTGATTTCTCCATGTATGTTCTTGTCAAATCACATTATTTTGTGGTTGTCTGCTTGCAACTGTGTTTCTCTTTTCCACCAGAAGATAAATTTCTGAGCACAAGTACCTAATTTTCTTGTGGTAGAATGCACATAACATACAATTTGCCATCTTAACCATTTTTAAGTATACAGTTCAGTGGTATTAAATAAATTTATAGTGTTATATAACCATCATCACTGTTTATCTCTCTCTTTTCATCTTACAAATTGAAATTCTGTACCTGTTAAACAATAACATACCATTCTCCTCCTCCCTTCAGCCACTAGCAACTACCATTCTACTTTCTTTCTCTATGATTTTGACACTTGTATGTCATAAAAGCGGAATCATACATTGTCTTTCTGTCAGTGATTTTTTCACTTAGCATAACGCTGTCATTATTTGTCCATGTTAAGTAGCATGTGTCAGAATTTCCTTTTTAAGGGAGAATAATCTTTTGCTATTTGTATATATTAAATTTTTGCTCATCTGTCATCTTTATGACCTTGAATTAAGCAATGGTTTCTTAGATATGATGCCCAAACACAAGCAGCCAAGAAAAAAGATAAATTAGAATTCACAAAATTAAAATACATTTATTTTTAATGTTGGTGCTGGAGAGCGGGGTGCTGAGCTGTTGGTTATGAAGAATGACAAATTAGACTTTATTTACCACTTGAAACTGTTGCTTTAAGTACAGATCAGGCAAGGAACAAACCCTGCCACAACCATCAGGACCAAAGAAGGTTTGGTCCTTCAACTTATACTTAAGTTGAAGACAGAACACTTGATCTGAAACAAGAAATTTGTGCCTACTCAACAGCTTTGAAAGAGCAGTTCCCAATGCTGCCAGTAGTCTTTGTTTTTTTAAAAAATTAACAAACATTTATGCTTAAAATGACAATATCAAGAAAATGAAAATAAAACTCACAGAATGGAAGAGATATTTGTAAGTCATGTGTCATGTCTCATAAGATTCTAATTTCCAGAATATATAAAAGATTCTTACAGCTCAACAGTAAAAAGACAACCCAATCAAAAATGAGTAAAATATCTGAATAGACATGTCTTCAGAGAAGAAATACCTAAGGCCAGTATGTACATGAAAAAAATGTTCATCATTAGACATATGGGAAATGCAAATTAAAATCACATTGAGATACTACTTTATACCCACTGAATGGTTGTAATCAAAAAGACTGATAATAGGACTTCCTTGGTGGTCCAGTGGTTAAGAATCCGCCTGCCATTGCAGGGGATATGGGTTTGAAACCTGGTCCAGGAGGATTCCACATGCCACAGGGCTACTGTGCCCATGCACCACAGCTACTGAGCCAGTGCTCTAGAGCCTGCTAGCTGCAGCTGCTGAAGCTTGTGCTCCCTGTGCTCTGCAGTAAGATAATCTACCACAATGAGAAGCCTGCACACAGCAACAAAGACCCAGGGCAGCAACAACAACAGCAACAAACTGATAATAATGAGCTTGGTGAAGATGTAGAGAAATTGGAACCTTCATATATTGCTAACGGGAATATAAAATGATACATTTTACTTTGGAAAACAGGTAGTTCTGTAAATAGTTAAACATACAGTTACCATATAAAGTAGCAATTCCACCTGGGTCTATGTCTAAGAGAATATATTAAAAACTTCTGCATGAATGTGGAAACAAACAAATGTCTGTCCTCTGGAGAAGGGATGAGCAAAATGTATGTCCATACAATATAATGTTATTCAGCTATAGAAGGAAATGAAGTGCTTATACAGGCTACAGCATGGGTGAATCTTCTAAACATGCTAAAAGAAAGAAACCAGTCACAGAAGTTCACATACTGTATGAAATGTGCAGAGTGAGCAAATCCATTGAGACACAAGGTAGGTTAATTTGTTGTCAGAAGTTTTGGATGAGGAAGAGATGGGAAGTGGCTGCTCATGGGCAAGGTTTTTTTGGGGGTGATGAAAATGTCCTAAATTAGATAGTGGTGATGGTTACACAACTGAATAAACCAAACCTACTGAATTTTATACTTTCAAAAGTTAAATTTTATGATGAGAATTATATGTTAATTTAAAAAAAAGCAAAACAGATACAGAGATTTATAAGAAGTGGAGAAAAATTCTTCCAGCTTTCAGATTGTTAGTCAGAAAATCAATGCTATTCAAACTTTTAATCCTTTTATGGCTACCTTTTCCTCTCTTGATTCTATAACAAGTTGTACTTCTCTGTTCCCACATTTTAAAATGATGTGAACTGTTGTGGGTCCAGTTTTATCCATTGTCATGTATATTTGGATAGACTTTTAATTTGGAAACTCATAGCCTTCAGTATGAAAAAATTATCTTGAAGTGTGTGGTGATTTCCTCTTCATTGTTTTCTGTGTTCTTTCTCTCTCTCTCAAACTCATTATTGGGTAATAGACCTCCTGGATCATTCCTCTTAGTTTTCTTAGGTTTTCTTTCCTGTTTTCCATCTTTTCTCTCCTCTAGTTTATGAGAAATTTAATTTTTGTATTCTAACCCTGCTATTGAGATTTTTTTCCTTATGTTTTTAATTTATAAGAGCTCTTTTCTTAATCATTGTGTGTTTCTTTTTTTCTTATTCAGCACTCTTATTTTAGTGATAAAGAAGCTATGACCCAGAGAAGTTTGAGGCTTAAGATAATAGAGCTATTTTTTATGCTGTTCCTGCTACCTGGACATTTGTTTGGCCAAGGCCTGCTCCATTTTTAACCTAACTGCCCAATCCTCAGGAGATCCTCCACGATGAGCCCATGCATGTGTGCATAAGTTGCTTGAGTCACATCCAGTTCTGTGCAACCCTATGGACTGTAGCCCACCAGGCTCCTCTGTCCAAGGGATTCTCTAGGCAAGACTACTGGAGCAAGTTGCCATGCCCTCCTTCAGTGAGTCTTGCAGACCCAGGGCTCGAACCTGTATCTCTTATGTTTCCTGCATTGGCAGGCAGATTCTTTACCCCTAGCGCCACCTGAGAGCCCATAAACTGTGTTAATTGCCTTTATGTATGAGTGCTCACTCAAGTATGGGTGCTCACTCAAGTTTGCACTTCATTTTACTTTTTGTGTGTGACTCTTTTCACACTTAAAATTGCTTACTCAGGGTCTCTTTTTCTTACTAGACTATATGCTTATGTAAGCACAGCTTTTAATGTGTCTTGTTTGTTGCTACATTCCCAGCACTTTTCAAAGAGCTTTATCAGGGTCGACACTATTAGACCCAACACTGAATATTTATTGCATAATGATTAGCTATGTAATGCAAATCCAGAATTCTAGTCTTCTTAAAGACGTCTAAAGAAGGATTTGTTATGCTTTCTTTTATTCATATGCCACCTTCTTTAGCCTTCTTTGATATTAGTAGTCCATGGATTTATTTTTTATGTGTTCCTATTAAAAATGTAAGAACCAAGCCAAATAAATGTACTTTTTTTTTTTTAAAATTTAAGGTTGTAATTGAAACTCTGTCAGTGGGAGCAACGATGCTGTTACCTCCATTACGAGAACGTATGGAATTACTTCATTCTCTTTTACCCCAAGGACCTGATAGATGGGAAAGCTTATCTAAAGGACAGGTGAGCCTTTGTCTGGTATCTGAGTAAACCAGTACTTTATCAAAAAAACAAAAGAGACTGAGAGAGTTGCCAGTGTTCATGGAGTAATACTTCACTTGATGAGTCTGGTACATCCTAGTATTTAATGCTTTGTGTTGGAAGAATTCCCAGGCTTCTTATGAAAGTGAAGCAAGTGATAACTTATTAAGTGATTTGGGGCTCATTATTAAAATCATGTCTAATTTTTCCAGTGTTATTTACACCGTCAAGCCAGAGAACTCAATTTATTTGTAGTGTGTGGCGTTGAAGTCAAGGGCATAAGCTACTGTTAGTTCCCTGCCCAGAACTTTGTTTGAAATAGTTTATATAAAAAGTAAAGGAAGATGATTGTTGTGAAAAAGTACTTGATGATATGAGTATGCTCCTTCTTTCCATTTTTATTGTCATATGTGCATTAAAATAAGTATGTTTTGCTCAATCAAATAGAACAATCAATTGTTGAGTTACAGATTTGAGGGAAAAAGTGTTACTGGCAGTATAATAGCCACAGATGCTTTTCAGTGAGTGTTTTACATTAGTTTAGATTTCAAGTGATTTATTTTAAACATTAGAATAGATAATTTCATTGGTAGTTTTGTAGAAGAATGTGTAGTGTAATTGTCAGTTGACATTTCCTCCTCCTACATATAGTGCTAAAATTATTATGTATAGAGTGCCATTTTAGCTTAGAGTTTCAGGTAGTAAGAATGTAATACAACACTTTAAGTTGCAGTTTCTGAAATGGTATTAGTGGGATAGCTTTTTAAAAAAAACTGCACATTTTCTAAAAGATTACTATCAGGATATCAAGCACATTAGTTAGCATCATTATAGGTTTTTTTTTTCCTGGGATTTTTTTTTAATTTACAATTTCTAGTGCATTTTAAGCTAATTATTTGTTCTTATTTCATCCATGGGAATATTTTTCTTTAGAGAATGCAACTGGATATTATTCTGACAAGTTTGCAAGATCATACCCATGTAGCCTCCTTACTTGGGTATAGCTCACCCTCTGATGCTGCTGACCTCTCTTCTGTATGCACTGGCTATGGAAACCTGTCAGATCAACCTTATGGCACTCAGAACTGCCATCCAGACACCCATCTGGCTGAAATTTTGATGAAGACTCTCTTAAGAAATTTAGGATTTTATACAGTAAGTTGCCCTGTTTTTGTAGTAAAAGAAAAAAGAAGAAGAAAATTTGGGTTGGGGGCTTCCACTGGTCAAGACTGCATGCACTTCCAGTGCAGGAGGCACAGGTTTGATCCCTGATCAAGGAATTACGATCGCACATTCCACACAGCGTGGCCAAGAAAAAGAAAAAAAATACTTAGGTTGGTTTTTTTTTTTGAGGGTGTAGGGATCATTTTAGGTCAAAGTATTTTGACATTTAAACACTTATGAAATAAATAAAACTATACTCTACTTCCCCAAATGGGGGAAACTTGTCAGATATTCTGAAATATTGTGGGTGCCAAGTGACTTATAGTTGAGAATTACAAAGAGATTTATTTTGGAATTTTACCAATTTTTTTCTGATATTAATGTGTAAGAATAAACAGATAAAAATAGCAACATTTTGCAAGAGAAGAATCATAAGGAAAGGATTAATCTTATCAGATATGATCTTATAATTAAACAGTATGGTTGATACTGACTAAAAATAGGCTGGTCAGTAGGAGAAAAGACAATGGACAGTAGTAGTGCTTTTTCTTATTAGAATGCCCTTAATTCTTACTCTCTAGTGTTTCTCGGATTTTTCTCTTTTTTCCTTTCCATTTCTGTGGGGTCTAATCCATACCATCATGACCTAATGGTAATAACAGTGTTTTAACTGTTGTCACTGTCACTGGTCTCCCCTCAGCATCTTACTGCTGGAATAGCCTTGTTATATTAAATAACCTCGGTTTATTAAATCAAAACTTTTTCAGACCCTTCATCATTTGGCTTACATACCACACTCACCTGAGCTTGTGCGTAGCACATCTCTCTCTTCTCTTCTTGTTTGCCAGTCTGTGACTTCTTTAACACTTGACTATTCTAGGAAGGCTTGCTCAAACAACATTTTATAACCATGTAATTATAACTGCATGAAAAGTATATTAGTCGCTCATTTGTGTCTGACTCTTTGCAGACCCATAACTGCAACCTGCCAGGCTCTTCTGTCCATGGGATTATCCAGGCCAGAATACTGGAGTTGGTAGCCATTCCCTTCTCCAGGGAGTCTTCCCAACCCAGGGATTACACCTGGGTCTCCTGCATTGTAGGTGAATTCTTTACCTTCTGATCCACCAGGGAAGCCCAGGAAGGCATCTAGGAAGCCTTGCTGAAATAATCTTTTCTAACCATGTAACTATAACTAAATAGCTGTTAATCAGTTTTTAGAGTCAAAGTGTACTGTGGAAGTAAACGTCAAAGTGTTTGTGTATCATTTCATATTGTCTCCTACTTTTCAGGATCAGGTCTGTATATTCCTTTTTTTGGTACAAGTCTTCCCTAGTAGCTCAGTTGGTAAAGAATCCTCCTGCAATGTAGGTGACCCTGGTTCAATTCCTTGGTTAGGAAGATCCGCTAAAGAAGGGGAAAGATACCCACTCTGGTATTCTTGGGCTTCTCCGGTGGCTCAGCTGATAAGAATCTGCCTGTAATGCAGGAGATCTGGGTTTGATCCCTGGGTTGGGAAGAACCCCTGAAGAAGGGAACCACTACCCACTCCAGTATTCTGGCCTGGAGAATTTCCATGGACTGTATAGTCCATGGGGTCACAAAGAGCTGGACATGACTGAGTGACTTTTCACTTAGTGTTGTAGTCTCATCAACTTAAAGTCAGAGTGACAGTTGTTCCTGTCCAGTGTTGATTAGGTCAGAGTGACAGTTGTTCCTGTAGAATTGTTTTCTTTTAGATTTAAGAACTAAATTTGATCTGATGTTTGGCTGCAGATGTTTGGGAACAGTGTTATAAGTATATCCATTTGGTATTGACTGACATTTTTTCCCAAAGTTCTATTAAAGTAATGCCTTTCTTAAGCCATTAAGGCTGAGGTAGATATGTATATTATATGGAAATGGAAATAAAAAACTAATATATGCTTTTAGGCTGAAAATGGTAAATTACTCTTTCTTTCTGATATAGTTTAAACCAATTTGTCTTGTTCTAAGATTTTAGAATAAGAGTGCTTGTCTTGGTCTGTTTGTACTGCTATAATAGAACACCACAGAGGGGACAGCTTATATACAACACAGTTTATTTCTCACAGTTAAGGAGATGGAAAGTCCAAGATTAAGGAGGCAGCAGATTGGTGGTACCTGTTTCTTGGTTCATAGACAGCTGTCTTCTTGCTTTGTCTTCACACAAGGAAACCTCTGGGATCTCTTTTATAAGGTCACTCTGCCCTCATGATTTAATCACCTCTCAGAGGCCCCACCTCCAAATACCACTACACTGGGGCTTAGGTTCAACGTAAGAATTTTGAAGGAACACATTCAGTCTCTAGCAGTGCTTATTTGCTCACTTAAAATGGTGCTTATATAGTGAGGGCCTTAAAATATTCTGAGACTTTCTCTTCCATATTATAAACAAAGAACATAGTTTATGCATAAGGATGTTTATCACATCATTATTTATAAGAAATAGAAATTGGAAACAACTGAAATATCTAAAAATTGGGGAATGGTTGTGTGAATTATATATGCTCAGTGGACTATTTTGTCTCAGATTTTATGTACACATGGTTTATGAAAATAAAAAAATATTTTTGAATCTGTTAGAAAAGAGAAGACTAAAAATAGAATATGTAGTTTTATTAAAAAAAGTCACAAAGAAAACCAGAAAAGAAATACACAAAAAATATTAGATACAGTGGTTGGCTAAAGGGTGGTTTAAATTTTTTACACTATTTCTTTTTAAAAAATATTTTTAACTTGAAATAACTTAAAGTTTATGCATGAATCACAAGCATTGTTCAAAGAAACATCCCATACCCTTCAGCCAAATTTGCCTTTCTTCCATCCATTGTTTGAAAGTAAATTGTAGAAATTATACTGGATATTACTGAGTAAGCATGAATTTCTTAAGAATGACATTCTCTTTCTTATATAACAACAGAACAGTTATTGAATTCAGAAAATTTAACATTGACACAGAACTATTGTATAATATATAGTCCATGCTCAAATTTATAGTTATCCCAGTAATGTCCTTTATGGCACCCTCCTCCTGTCCCCCAAATTCAGGATCATACTTTGTATTTAGTTGTTATGTTTCTTTAGTCCACTTACTGCTTTTACAATCAGAAATAAATTTAATTTCTAAGAATTGGGTTGTTTGAAATTCAAATGTGTGAAAATAAAACCTTTACATAAGAGGCTGGGAAAACAGTAACATTAAAATGTTGAAATGTTTTTGTCTTTGGGTATTGTTTTCCTTTTTCTTATTTTCTGGATTTTCAGAGTTTTTGTGGTGAAACATTATTACTTTTTTTTTTTTAATGGAAAAGCAAGTTGAAATTGCATGATAAATCCTACCATCTTATTGCTAATAACTACATAGCAATAGCAAAGATGCAAGGATTAATAATAAGAGAAAGGAGACCGTGGCTTCTTAAATCAGAATTGTTTATTGTAGGACATTATCTTCATTTTCAGACTCTTCAGATATAATCTTCATTTATGTATCATTTTAGGATCAAGCATTTGGGGAGCTAGAAAAGAACAGTGATAAATTTTTACTTGGAACATCGTCTTCAGAGAACAGTCAGCCTGCTCATCTTCATGAACTGCTATGTTCACTGCAGAAACAGCTGCTGGCATTTTGCCATATCAATAACATCAGTGAGGTATGTGATTCTTTGCTTTCTATGGTCATTTATCAGAGACCTTGAAACTCAGATATTTGGGTAAACCATGAAATTTTTGTACTTTCAATCTTCCAATGTAGTAATTTAGAAACTTTTTCCCTCAGAACTCAAGCAGTGTGGCATTGCTTCATAAACATCTTCAGCTCTTGTTGCCTCATGCCACAGATATTTATTCACGTTCTGCAAATTTGCTGAAAGAAAGTCCTTGGAATGGCAGTGTTGGAGAAAAATTAAGAGGTGTGTTTGGTACTGGCTTTCATATTTAATCAGTGGTTGTAAAGCAGGAATTTTTAGACTTTCTAAAGCCAAAGAGGGCCTGAAACCTCTGAACTGAGTAGGAATGACTGAATCTCCTGAGCTGGGTTTTGGGGTGATGTCAACAGTGATTAATCTGGTTAATCTTAAAAGGTGCCCGTTGTTGTGATAGAGGTCTAATTTAAAGGAGTTAGATGACATGTACTCAAAAGATTAATATTAATGCTGAGTAATATTCCATTGTGTATATGTACCACAGCTTTCTTATCCATTCGTCAGTTGATGGGCATCTAGGTTGCTTCCATGTCCTGGCTATTGTAAACAATGTGGCGATGAACATTGGGGTACACGTGGCTCTTTCAATTCTGGTATCCTCAGTGTATATGCCCAGCAGTGGGATTGCTGGGTCATATGGCAGGTCTATTTGCAGTTTTTTAAGGAATCTCCACACTGTTTTCCATAGTGGCTGTACTAGTTTGCATTCCCACCAACAGTGTAAGAGGGTTCCCTTTTCTCCACATCCTCTCCAGCATTTATTGCTTGTAGACTTTTGGATGGCAGCCATTCTGACTGGTGTAAAGTGGTACCTCATTGTGGTTTTGATTTGCATTTCTCTGATAATGAGTGATGGAATATTACTCAGCATTAAAAAAAAATTCATTTGAATCAGTTCTACTCAGGTGGACAGAACTGGAGCCTATAATCCAGAGTGAAGTAAGCCAGAAGGAAAAACAACAATACAGTATACTAACGCATATATATGGAATTTAGAAAGATGGTAATGAGAACCCTGCATGCAAGACAGCAAAAGGAACACAGATGTATAGAACGGACACGTGGATTTTGTGGAAGAGGGCAAGGGTGGGACGATATGGGAGAAAGACATTGAAACATGTTAATTACCATATGTGAAATCAATCGCCAGCCCAGGGTTGATTCTCTGGGCTGGTGTACTGGGATGACCCAGGGGGAGGGAGTCGGGAGGGGGGAGGGAGGGGGGTTCTGGAGGGGAAGCATGGGTAGACCCATGGCGGTTTCATGTCACTGTATGGCAAAACCAACACAATAAAGTAAAGAAAAAAAAAAAGATTAATATTAAATGGCATAAAGTAAGACTTTCATCCATTTCTTTACCTTTCTTTAGCATTTGCAATCCTCTTTCCTTCTTGAGGATACTTTGTGTGTGTGTGTGTGTGTGTGTGTGTGTGTGTAGCAGAGTTTTATTAAAGAATAAAAAGGGACAGAGAAAGCTGCTGACATAGGCATGAGAAGGGGTACAGAGAGTGCTCCCTTGCTAGCCTTAGCAAGGGAATTATATACTTTTTCAATTATTACAATAAATCAAAAGAATGTCTCAAGGTGTAAAAATTTCATGAGACCCACTCCCACAATTTACATTTTAAGATGACAGGGTTCAGTTCAGTCACTCAGTTGTGTCCAACTCTTTGTGACCCCATGGATTGGAGCACCCCAGGCTTCCCTGTCCATCACCAACTCCCAGAGCTTACTCAAACTCACATCCATTCAGTGATGCCATGCAACCATCTGATCCTCTGTCGTCCCCTTCTCCTCCCGCCTTCATCTTTCTCAGCATCAGGGTCTTTTCCAGTGAGTCAGTTCTTTGTATCAAGTGGCTACAGTGTTGGAGTTTCAGCTTCAACATCAGTCCTTCCAATGAATATTCAGGACTGATTTCCTTTAGGATGGACTGGTTTGATCTCCTTGCAATCCATGGGATTCTCAAGAGTCTTCTCCAACACCACAGTTCAAAAGCATCAATTTTTCAGTGCTCAGCCTTCTTTATGGTCCAGCTCTTACATCCATACATGACTACTGGAAAAATCATAGTATTGACTCTACGGCCCTTGTCAGCAAAGTGATGTCTCTGCTTTTTAATATGCTGTCTAGGTTGGTCATAGCTTTTTTTCCCAAGGAGCAGGTGTCTTTTAATTTCATGGCTGCAGTCACCATCTGCAGTGATTTTGGAGCCCAGTTTTCTAATTTAAAAAATTTGGTTTAAAAAACATCAAAGATTTTCCTCACTAAAATGTAAGCACTGTGAGGCCAGGAATTTTTAGTTCTTTATTCACAGTCATACACCTTTCACCTGTAATAGCGCACGGTATATAGTTGTAAGTCATCAAAAAATACTTCTTAAGTGAATGTGAAAATGAGAATAAATCTGTGAGAGAGAAATTCATAATACATTTTAAGTGAAGACGCTGAATCGTTTGAATTTGTTGGCACAAGGATATGTGTGCTTTCCCATAAAGTGTCTGTTGTGATGCTTTCAGAAAGTGAATAAGTACTAACCCCAACCTAGCTACCAAAGAGTTATTGAATTAGTGTACTCCAGTTCTAGGCAAAAATAGTTTATTTATTAGTTTTTTTTTTTAAGTTTGTTTGAAAGTTGATCCATGTTAAATTTCTTACCCTCCATAGATGTGATATACGTCTCAGCTGCAGGCAGTATGCTCTGCCAGATTGTTAACTCCCTCCTGTTACTCCCAGTGTCGGTGGCTCGGCCTTTGTTGAGTTACCTCCTCGACTTGTTGCCACCTCTTGATTGCCTTAATAGACTCTTGCCAGCTGCTGCTCTTTTGGAAGACCAAGAGTTACAGTGGCCTCTTCATGGTAAGTACAGTTAATAAAGGAGCAAATAATGCATTTGAGAAAAGTTATTCCTCTTTCCCACATCAGACAATTCGTATCTGACCCTCTGGGATATAATGTGATCAAAAGATAAAGTTGTTGCTGTCTAAGAGCTTATAGTGTAAAGTGGGTACCTGAGATGAGAAAATTTAAGAAAGTTGTTTGTATAGAATGACACAAATCAAGCCTTTATCTGATTATTAGGCTTGAATAGTATATTTCATTGATTTCAAAACATGCTTTTTTTCAAATTTTGATGTGGCTTAATTTGGATACATCTTACAGTGGTTAATAGGAAAGCATTGGTTTCATAAATTGGTTGGCAACATAATGACACATTTTACAATCAATGGATTGATTTAAATTTTATTTCTTAAATGCAGGGATTTTTAATTTTAAATCTCTATTTAACAGTAAAATATTTTGTATTTTGGCTTGATACATAGATAACTGATGGAATGTAAAAGATACAAATTGGGGACCTATCTTTCTGTGTTTTTCTTTTTAGATACTTGATAGAAAGTAGCATTTAAAATTTAAAAAAAAAATTTTTTTTGGCTGTGCCAGTCTTTGTTGCTGCACACAGGCTTTCTCTATTTGCAGAGAGTAGGGGCTGCTCTTCAGTTGTGGTGCTTAGTCTTCTCATTGCAATGGCTTCTCTTGTTGTGGAGTGTGGGCTCTATGGCATGCGGACCTCAGTAGTTCGGGCGTGTAGGCTCAGTAGTTGTGGCCCTCGTGGCCCTGGGCTCCAGAGCACAGGCTCAGTAGCTGTGGTGCACAAATGGGGGATCTTCCCGAACCAGGAATCAAACCAGTGTCTCCTGCATTGTAAGGCAAATTCTTAACCACTGGACCACCAAGGAAGCCCAGAAAATAGCATTTTGATTTTAGGCATAATGTGTGAAATCACTCTTAATTTATAAAATTCTGATTATTTTATTCCATTGAAGATAACTTAAAATATTATGTCTAGAAAATAGCAGTGTATTTTTCTGTTGAAGTCTATCTATTGTAAGGTTATCAAAAGAGTTTCATTACTGAAATCTTAAAAACTTTTCAGGTTTAAGTGAGATCACATGTTTAATGGAAAGAATTCTGGACTAAGGCATTAAAAGATTTAGATTTTAGCATTGGCTCTGTTTGAACTTGGGTGTATAAGTGACTTGGGCAAGTCACTTATAGCTTCTTTAAACTTCAGTTTCTTCTCCTGGAAAGACTACTCTGAACAGAATACTTTGAGGGCCCATCTTACACCTTATTGTTCTGTGTCGGCTGGATTTAGATGAAGTCAAATGGTAAGGTTACAGCTGTTTCAGGATATTGATCAGGCTTTATATGGAGCCATTCCAGGTTTACTCTTGTTTTTCTAAAGCATCTCAAAATTTTCTAAGACTTATTACTCTATTTGTCTTAGGTGAGGTGTCATTTTATTTTGGATTTTTTATATCAGTGTTCATAACTGATTTTTTCCCATAATTTTCCTTTTTCATGCTATCCTTTGTGTTGTTTTTACTACCACAGTTATACTAACCACATAATCTCAGTTTGGAATCTTCCTTTTTCCCTCTTTTCTTTAAAATTTGTCTAATTTAGGAGTTACCTCTTCTTGAAGGTTTGAAAGACTGTAAAAACTATCTGACCCTAGTGTTTTTTTATAGATAGATTTTTGGTGATTAATTTTCCCTTTTTAGTGGTTGTTCTCTTACAGCCTTTTGTTTCTTTTCAAATTCATTCAGACATTGATATTTTTTCAGAAAATGTCATTTTGTTGGTTTCAAATTTATCAGTACAAAGTTGTTCATAATATTCACTCATGGTTTTAAAAAATCTCTAGCTTGTTTGTGGCTATATCCTTCTTTTTATTTTTAATTTGAAAATTTATGCCATCTTTTTTTCTTGATTAATTTTATCAGAGTTTATCCATTTTATTAGTGTTTTCAAATAACCAGTTATTTTAATTTGTTGATCTCTTGTGTTTTTTGTTTATGATTTCATCAATATCTATTCTTATTTTTGTGGCTGACTACTTTTTTTTTTTTTAAGTGAAGAACTTTTAAAAACAAATGTACAATAAGAAAGCATGGATCTGGATCTTAGTACAGGACAGTTCTGAATTCAGGCCTTAAAAGTGTTAAATAATACTAAGCGTCATTTTACTAGATCAGTTCTTTTTGTTTTGTTTTAGGCCGCGCCATGCGGCACGTGGGATTTTTAGTTCCCTGACCACGGATCAACCTGGGCTCCCTGCTTTGGAAGCACAGAGTTTTAACCCCTGGACCACTAGAGAAGTCCCTAGATCAATTCTTGTTTTGATTTTGGAGGGATAAGCTACCTCAGTTACTCAAATGTTAAGGTTGAAATTTGATCTAGATAGAATCAATGGGGGATAATTCTGCCATGTACTGTTTCAGTGTTTATCTTAAAATTGGTAACTTTACAAAGCCAATTTTATATGATCTCAGACTTATCTGAATATATTTTAAATTAGCTTGGTAAAGAGTATATATGCAGAAAGTGTTACAAGTTTTGTTTCCATTATAAAATTATTTTGCTTCAGTATCTTCTTGTAGTGCATTAGAAGTAGAAATGAAAAAGTTTGAGAATCTTGAATACCAGATACATTACTAATAATTTTGTTTTCAGGAGGGCCAGAGCTGATCGACCCTGCTGGCGTGCCATTACCTCAGCCAGCTCAGTCCTGGGTGTGGCTTGTGGATCTGGAAAGGACAGTTGCTCTGCTTATTGGGCGATGTCTTGGTGGCATGCTTCAGGGTTCGCCTGTGTCTCCAGAGGAACAGGACACTGCATATTGGATGAAAACACCACTTTTTAGTGATGGTGTAGAAATGGACACCCCTCAGTTAGGTAATGTACTTCTCTGCAGCATTTATGAATAAAATACATTTGTGTTTATACCTCCTTTGAGATTTCTCTTATTCTGGGTTTGCTGAATAGAGAACCGATAGAAAACAAACACAACATTTGCAGGGCAGGGGATCTGAGACTGTTAACTTGGGGCCCTCACAAAAAGTTAAATCCTGCAGGATTGTATAGTGAAAAGTGCTCCCTGAATTAGAGAAGTACAGGTCTGGTTCTACTCTCTTATTATTTATCACTCATTTTAAGCAAATCATCTAACTCATAAAAATGAGTAAATGCTTGATTACTTGTGTTCTTGGGCTTGGATTTTATGAAACTGCTTCATAGACAGGTAATGAGCATGACTTACCCAGGGCTCAGGTCATAAACACCTTTCATTTGTGAAGACCAATCCCTTTTACTCCCAGCCTGCCCTGCTTTCATGCTGATATTATCTTGCTGCTGCTGCTGCTGCTAAGTCATTTCAGTCATGTCCGGCTCTGTGCAACCCCATAGACGGCAGTCCACCAGGCTCCCCCGTCCCTGGGATTCTCCAGGCAAGAACACTGGAGTGGGTTGCCATTTCCTTCTCCAGTGCATGAAAGGGAAAAGTGAAAGTGAAGTTGCTCAGTCGTTTCCAACTCTTAGCAACCCCGTGGACTGCAGCCTACCAGGCTCCTCCGTTCATGGGTTTTCCAGGCAAGAGTACTGGCGTGGGTCGTCAGTGCCTTCTCTGGATATTACCTTGTGTGATTCTTTATTTTTTTTCCTTCTCATTTATGGTAACTTTGGAGTTTCCTTTCCTGCCTCATCTCCCGTTTGTCTACTTTGCTAGTAGGCTAGCTCTCAGGCTGTCTGAACATGAAGATTTGTTCAGGTCCTGAACAGGTGATTTAGTTGTTTTATCTAGGATTGGTCCTTCAGTCTCTCTGGACCTCTAGTTTCAATCCTTGAAATAATGAGTTGGATAGCCTATATGGTCTTGTTAGATTTTAAATTTATTATTTCTCTTGTAAGAGAAGGAGACTCAGAGAATGTCCAAGAAGCAGAATTTAAAAGAAATCTTGATCTAAGAGAATTTCAAGAGGAGAAACAAAAAGTAGAAACCAACACAAAAATTGGCAGAGATTCTGCTTGGGATTGGAGAATGGGAGTGAGGGGTTTTGAAGATTTTCCTCCTTTTCCAGCTAGGAGCATATTTTCATTGTTTCATTTATGAACCAGAAAGTGATCCCATTGGTACTTAGGAACATTTGTATAAAAGAAGAGTAAAATCATGTTTTTGTTCCAGGGGGCATTTAACAGCATAAAGATGATTCCAATGCTGTCAGTGTTTAACTCTGTGATAGTCCCAAATGGCCTCCTGAAGGCAAAAGTATCATTATCTCTACCTTCCTCATATTTCTGTCTACTTTATTCACTTAACTGGCCTTTGATATGAATAAAATCTATTTCAGTTTTAATGTTATTTTTCAGTTTTTAAATTATAAAATTATATAGCTGTTAAAATGTTACATTTTATGTTTAAATACTTGTTATATTAGGAAATATAGCAGTGTTAATCACTCAGTCATGTCCAACTCTTTGCAACCCCATAGACTGTAGCCTACCAGGCTCCTCTGTCAATGGAATCTTCAGGCAAGAATACTGGAATGGGTTGCCATTCCCTTCTCCAGGGGATCTTCCTGACCCAGGGATCAAACTCAGGTCTCTTGCATCAGAGGCAGATTCTTTACCACTGAGCCACCAGGGAAGTCTTTATATTAGGAAATGGGTCTTGTCTTTCTAAAAATGAATGATAATTCAGTTATATCATGGGTTAAATTAAATTGACTTTGGATATTAGCCCAGGAACCTATCATTTAGTGAAATGTTTTGTTTTTTAAATGGAAAATGAATGCTGAAAGCCAAATGTCTCATTGAAAAGTTAGGAACCACCTGAACAAATATAAATGTCAGTTGAGAAATTATTTACATAACTATCAATATGTTTGATCTCCCTTAAATTATCTGTAAGTGATTATTTTTCCTTAAGTGTAGAAAAAGAAAGCAAAAATCTTGGCTAGTCTCTTTCCCAGTGAGTCCATGTTTCTCAACAAGAATATCAACCCCTTTTGAACAAGAAAGTTCTTTATCACAAAAGACTGTCCTGCCCATAATAGGGCCCTGCCTACCAAAATGCCTACCAAAATGTTGTTACATGTAGTCACACCAAGAAAGGGGTGATACTACACTGAATTGAGAAGCATTAAAAGACTTTACCTTTATAACATCTACTTAAAATGGTTTGAAATATATCATTTCACACTCATTAAGTAAATATAGTAAGATTTTATTTGTAGCACCAAAATATGAGGCTTGAAATTGATAACTTGTGTAATTTTCTTTTTTAGATAAATGTATGAGTTGCCTATTAGAAGTAGCTCTTTCAGGAAATGAGGAACAGAAGCCTTTTGATTATAAATTGCGGCCTGAAATTGCTGTCTTCGTAGACTTGGCCTTGGGTTGTTCAAAAGAGCCTGCTCGAAGCCTTTGGATCAGCATGCAGGACTATGCTATTAGTAAAGGTAAAGTAAAGAGGATAAAGGGGGTAAATATGTAGATAGCTCATAATACCAACTAATATACGTGTAATATATATAAATAGAAAATCACAGGAATAACACTTCCTTATAGAAAAAGGAATTTTACAATTAGCATTTTAAAAACAATTTCCTATTTCTTTTTGTGGAAAATACCCTGTGTATTTTTATGTACATGTATCCTGTTTGAAGAAAATCCAGTGTGGGAAAATTGAGATTTTTATGAAGAATAATAAATCCAGAGGCAGCATTTTACTGAAGGATTCCATGCAGTGTAAATAGATCTAATATAAGAGTTTGTTTAATAAATCTCTTCCCTTTGCAAGCCTTGGTCAAGAATTGAAATGATGTGTATGTAGATGTCTTGAGCTCTGGGTCTGGTCATTTTCCTCTTCTGTAAACCACTTTCCTCTTTTAGAGTGCTGTTGAAGATGGTAGTTTGAAATGAGGTATATTATTAAGTACAGCAGTAAAGTGTAATGAAAGTGATATTTCAGTTTCTGTTAGTTGATTAATATGATTGTTTTATGAACAAGTTTTTAAAGGATATAGCTGATTTCCTTTCAGCTCCCTTGCTTCCCCTCCCCTTTAAATTTTTTTTTTTTTTTAATTTCTTGGCTGTATCACACAGCATGTGGGATCTTAGTTCCCAAACCAGGGATCAGACCTGAGCCACTTACATTGGAAGCACAGAGTCTTTACCACTGGACCACCAGAGAAGTCCCCCATGCTTTCCCCCTTTAGCAATGTCTTGGATTTTTCAGAATACATACCCCTAGTTGTCTTTCTCCATGTTGTTCTTTCTTTGATTTGCAGTGGTAAAAGTAAATACATGTTCACCCTTTATAATACTTTATCTAATAAAAATGAGATACATTCAGATCTTTAAAACATCAGTGAGATGGTATGTTTGAAAGTAGAATTTCATCCAGTCTGTCATTTATTTACTCAATCTATTGTTTTGACTTTCACCAGTGATAGAAAAGTATGATAGTGAGGAGAAAAAAAGCTCGTTTTCTAAGTTATATTTTTCAATACTCTCTTATTGCATCATTTTCTTGGAATGTGCAGTTAGGTATTCTTTTATGTCATGTTGTCACTTGTTACTTTGCAGTGAACACTTAAAAACTGTATATAAACATAAGAGGAGTAAAAACTCTATGGCTCCATGTTCATTTGCTTGTACATTGTATACTTAACACAAAGTCTAGGTATATAGACTAGACTTTATATCTGAATAGTGGAAATATTTTATAGAGCTTGGTATGAAATGACTATAACTTTAGTGAAGGTGTTTCAGAAGAACCTTTTAAACCTTGCAAAGGAGGATGATCCCTGCTAAATTTGAAACACTGCAAAGGATGTCACTTTAGTTTGCTTTTAAACTGAATATTAGCCTACTTGAAATGAGATCTTGTTTGGTTTTAAGTCATAGCAATTTTCAGAACAGCAAGCAACCCCTTGAAATAGATGATCTCTCAAAAACCTAATGTGGAAAATTTTGTATGTAATACAAACTGTTATTTTAAGATTCTCTGACTGTAAGATTTTCTTAAAATCTGACTTGTTTATATTCATTTTTTCACCTGTAAAATAGGTAAGTCTGAACTTAAATTTTTACCTAAGCATCCAGAAAGGACTGGGAAGTCAATCTTTAAAATGTTTCTCTTAAGATTGGAGTTTTAAAAAGGAATTAAGAACAAGTGAAGATAACTTGGGGCTTAATATTTTCCAAGGGTGTTGTTTTGGTTGGTTTTGTTTTTAAGTAACATGGTAAATCTGTCAAATTAACAGAAGCTAGCAGATATTCTGGGAGTGGAGTAGACAGTAAACCTCCCATATCCCCATTTGGCATCTACTGAATGTATTGCATTTTTACACAGTACCAGTGTGCTAACGTGGAATTAAAGAAAGCAGCTCACTGGTTCTCATGGTCTAATGCTGTGATTTGGGTTTTTAATTACATGCACTCATTTCTGTCCAAATGTTGCTTTATTTCTTACCCACCTAAATGTACATGTACTCATAGTGTCTGTTGATACTTGAGTAACTTCAAGTACTAGATATATACACACTTGACTAGTTTACTCAATATCTCTAGTGGGATAACTAAAAGGTACTATTCAGAAACAGACACCTGATTACAGATACCCGTCCTCCCAAAGGGCTGTTCTCTCAGTAAAAGCCAACTGCATTCTAAATATATTATAGTCATCATTAACTTCTCTCATGTTCACATCTGATCCATCAACAAATTCTTTCAACTCTGTGTTCAAAATACATAAGAAATATGACCACTTCTTACTACCCCCACTGCTACTACTTTGGTCTCAGCCAGCATAATTTCTTACCTGAATTACTGTAATAATTGCTTCTGCTGTTGCTGTTCCTGTAGTAAATTCTGTACTCAGCAGTTAGCGTGAGATTTTTATAACAGATCATATCATCTCATATCTCTTCAAAGTTTTCTAATGATCCTTCCAGTTTTCCTCAGAGTAAAACCAAGAGGACTTGTAGTGGCGTGCAAGGCTCTATGTGATCTGGTCTCAGACAGCTTTCTGATGTCTCCTACTACTCTTGTGCACTCATGTTTTGCTCTAACTGCATTGGCCTCCTTGAACTCGCTTGAGAGCCTCAACATAATAGTTTTTTTTGAAAGGACGCTGTTTCTGTATGGCTTGTTCTCTACGTCATCTAGATCTCTCTGCTTGATTGTAGCTGTATCCGAGACCTTCCCAAACCAACCTATAAAAAATAGTAAGCTTATACAGTATAGTATTCCTTGTTCTCCTTACCATGCTTTTAATTTTCTCCATAGCACTTATCTGTCGTATTAATGTTTTTATTTACTGTCTCCTTATGCCCCCCCTTGGCTTCCTTGGTGCCTCAGACAGTAAAGAATCATCCTGCAATGTGGGAGACTTGGCTTCAGTCCCTGGGTTGGGAAAATCCCCTGAAGGAGGGCATGGCAGCCCACTCTAGTATTTTTGCCTGGAGGATCCTCATGGACAGAGGAGCCTGACAGTCTACAGTTCATAGGGTTGCAAAGAATCGGATACAACTGAGTGACTAAGCACACACATGCCCCTTGCCCCCAACTGGAATATATGCTCTGTGAGATCCAGGACTTAGTTTTATTCACTACTATACTCCTAGCACAGTATGTTGGATGTAGTGGGTTCATTTGATAAATAATGGCTTAGAAAAATGATAAAATTCAGGTGTTGAGTTACTAAAGCTATTAAAATGACCTCTGAACTGTTTTCTCTGAAATGTCAGTGTATCATTTTTTTTTCAGATTGGGACAGTGCAACTTTGAGTAATGAGTCACTCTTGGACACTGTGTCTAGATTTGTTCTTGCAGCTCTTCTGAAACACACAAATTTACTCAATCAAGCATGTGGAGAAAGCCGGCAAGTAACTTAAAACTATCCTCAGACAAATATTTGCTCTCATGATATTAGAAATTAACTTTTCTATTTTGGTTCTTTATTTAGATATCAACCTGGTAAAAGCTTATCAGAAGTATACCGTTGTGTGTACAAAGTTCGAAGTCGTTTACTTGCTTGCAAGAACCTTGAACTTATTCAGACAAGGTCATCATCAAGAGACAGATGGGTAAAGTTGGAAATCAGTTAATTTATCTTATTTTTCTACAAGCTATAAGAGATAGCTCCATGTTGGTTTATGTGAGGGAAAAAAATATGCCTCAATTATTGCAGATGTTCAATAAATGTTGAGTAGTTCTTTTTCTAGTGAAACAAATTGGATAAATAGAAAATTGGGTTGTTTTTTTTTTGACACAGTGATTTTAGGTTTAATTTTTTGCAGAAACTCCATATTGTTTTTCACACTGCCTGCATCATTTTACATTCCCACCAACAGTGCACAAAGGTTCCAATTACTCTACATCCTTGCTAATACCTGTTATTTTCTTTTTTTTTATTAATTTATTTATTTTTATTGTTTTTGCCATACAACGTCATGATATCACCATGGGTTTACATATGCTTCCCCTCCAGAACGCCCCTCCCTCCTCCCTCCCCCCCGGGAAATCTCGCTGCACCAGCCCCGAGCATCAATCCTGGGCTGGCGATTAAATCTCGCTGCACCAGCCCCGAGCATCAATCCTGGGCTGGCGATTGATTAGACATATGATAATTAACTTGTTTCAATGCCCTTCTCCCATATCATCCCACCCTTACCCTCATCCACAAAGTCCACGAGTCTATTCTATACCATCTGCGTTCCTTTTGCTGTCTCGCATGTTGGGTTCTCGTTACCGTCTTTCTAAATTCCATATATATGTGTTATTTAACCTCTTATTTATCAAGTGTGATATGGCTCCTGAGAGAGTTTATATATTCTTAGGCCATATAGGTAATAACAAATTGAATTGTCCAAATCATGAAATATTATTCCTTTATTTTACATTGATCAGACCACATTTGAATTATCCTATTTGATTTGGGGTGCCATAACTCATGAAGGATATTGAACTACCTTAGATTGATTAGTCATCTTATAGAAGACCTGGAAAATGTCGAAAATGTTTAGATTAGAAAATGAAAACAAAGGGGAGTCTCATGTTAGCTGCCTTAAAGATACTTAAAGGGCTTCATGTAGGAGAGGAAATAAACATGTTCCCTGTTGTTCCAGAGGACACAGGTAGGACCAAAGGGTAATAACTGAGTGAAGAATGAATGTAAGGAAAAAAGCCTTCTAATGATTAGAGTTGCCTACCACTGGAGGTAAAGATTAAAAACTTTTACTAAGGATGTTCTAGAAGTAATTCTTGCAACAAAAGTGAAATGATTTCTGAAGTGCTTGCTTATTCTGATAACATGATCCTATAATTATGAGTATAGCCTGATACATAGTTATAATTATACATAAAAATTTCTTTGAAACTTTCTTTGAAGCTTCATACATAAGATGCTTTGTACTCCATTATATAGATCTTATATTTTAAAAATCAAATTTTATCTCTGCATTTGTATTATAGTATTCTTTTAGCATGCACTGATTTAATATTTGTGGATCTGATTATTTGTGAGTGACCTTGAAAAGCCCATGAAATGTATTAAGTGTGAGCCCATTTTATTGACGCTCACACTTGGAACTTACATATTGCGAGGATACATGACTTATGTTTTGGTGTGAGTCTGACTGCCTGCTCAATATCCCCATATAACCATGAATCACACCTATAATAAGCACTCTTTTCTTCAGATGACTACTAGGTATCATAACCACCATGGGGAATAACATTGTCCTTACCAGATTTCCAATTTTTGGTTTCTTCAAGGGCCAAGTGAGAAAATAATTAAAAAATAATATGTTTATATAACTGAAATTTTCTAAGAGAGTATAACTTAAATATTTTCACCAATAAAAGGTTAAAAAGCACTGATTTGTTTTAAGTTAGAATTAGTAAACATTTATATAGAGTAGCAATAACATATACAACTTGAGGGAGACTGAATAGAATTAAATTTCATGTTCTTTACCTTTTATGCTTAGTGTCATACTCAAGTCATTTTAATTTAGCAGTTGATAGCGGAAGAGTCAAAATGTTGAAGAAGAGAGCTTAGTGAGATGTCTCTATATATTCTTTCTAATCTTTTCAGATTTATCCAGTATATCTTTTGTGTATTTGTGGTAAAATTCATGAGTTGTTATTGATGTTAAAATTATTTTTCATGATAAAAAAGTCAAGGTTTTAATGATATTTTTCAAAATTTAAATATGTATATTTAGTGTAACTCTGATTATTTCTTTAAGATCTCGGAAAACCAAGACTCTGCAGATGTTGATCCTCAGGAACATTCATTTACCCGGACCATTGATGAAGAAGCTGAAATGGAAGAACAAGCTGAGCGAGATCGGGAAGAGGGACATCCAGAGCCAGAGGATGAGGAGGAAGAAAGAGAACATGAAGTGATGACAGCTGGCAGTGAGTGCACCCTTCTTGCTTTATAGATACACACTGTAGCATTCTTTTTGGTAGGGAAACTGACTACAGAAGAGAGAGGCAAACATTTCTTTACAGTTTTTCTGAAAGGATCCTATATTCTCTTGATGATCTGATTAGCTAACGTTTCAGTTCTAAAAACTGTGTTAGTAGTTCTATTCAAGCCATTGGATTGTATGTTTTGGGCTAAAAAGTTCCATATGCAGGCTTTTGGAAATAATACCTGTTTCACTGAGTTTCATTCATGAAGTGATGCCCATGAGTCATTGAATAGGGTCATTCAAAGTATGTTCTCTAGGGGTACCAAATTGTCCATTCTCCTGGCTGACTTCTAAGTGGTGAGGAGGAGAGAGACCATATCCAGAACTTTTTAAATTATAAATTTCACCCACTGACTATACTGCTGTTTTCAGTAGAAAGCAAGAGAGAATATTATTGGTTGAGAATATTATTGGCTGGTGAATGACATTTTTCATGCTTTTATATTAGAAGGCCATAGATAGTTTTAAAATGTAATCATTTAAATGTTTAAAGAGAAATACCAAAGCTTTTAAATATTTGTTAGTATCTTTTGAGTGATTTGGCTACGTCAAGTTAAAGTATATATTCAGTTTTGTAGCCTAAAACATTATGGCCATCTATGTATTTGGTATTGAGATTGTCTATATCCTTCAGTTTGACACTATTTGTTACCAGTTTATTTGTGTTTTGCGTATTTCTAAAAATGATTTTGAGATGGCTCAAAACAAGGCCAAAGCCCATTAATACAAGAAAAAATATAAGGTCCAAATGTAGAAGAGGGGATTAGAGATGAAGAGTAGGGGGATAATTACAATTGTCAACAATATAGTTTTGAGGGGTGCCTTACCGCGCAGCCAGGGATTGAACCTGGGTCCCGACAGTAAGAGTGCTGAGTCCTAACCACTGGACCAGCGGGGAATTCCCAGAGAATAGTTATAGTTTTAAAACCTAGACTGAGAGAACATTTGTAGATGAATTTAAGGTTTAGTTTAGGAATTCCTGAAAGCAAAGACCAAAGGGGAAAAGCACAGTAACAAAACATAACCCTCAATTACTGTATTAATAAAGCATTATAGTTAACCAGGGAGTAATAATTTTTAAACTAAATATTGAGCATCAGTTATATGCTGGCCTTTGGGTCCAATGCTTCACATAGATCAACTCATAATCCTCTCAGTCTTAGGAGATGATTTCTAGTATTACCTTGTTCTAAAGATAGACAGACTCAGGTTTAAGGAGGGAAAAGTATGTGCCTAGGGCCACAAGTAGTAGCAGCTGGAATTAGAACCAAGTCTGCCCAGAATTCCAGTGACAATTCTCTTAATTACATTAACTGGTTTCCAGCTCTGGACTGTTAGTTCATTGTTTTGTTTTTCTTAGAAATAAGGGACTTTCAATAGCATAATGAATATATTATCATAATACCTTGAAATATACAGATATATTTTAAAGTTTGTATTTCCGTATTTGGAGAAGGAAATAGCAAACCTCTTGCCTGGGAAAACCCATGGAGAGAGGAGCCTGACAGGCTATAGTCTGTGGGATTGCAAGAGTCAGATATTACTTAGTGACTAAACCACCACTACTACAACTTCCATATTAATAGAAGAACCTAGTATTTTGCTAACTTTTTTGCCTAGATTCTCCATTAAAAATACCATCTTCACTCAAATTTGAGAAAAATATTCTTTTCCTCTTGTGAAATATCTACCACTGCATCAGAACCTTGTTAAACCCACTGACTTTTTATACTTGTAAATTGGGAAGGGCTGGCATTAGATGGTCATTCCTAATGATGCCATTTGACTGTGATTAAGTAGAATCCGATTCTGTTTCAGCAAAGACCTTAATGGTTGTGCTTATTTAATATGTTCAAAATATAACAACGTGTAGATGTTAGGAATTATATGGACTTTGGAAGGGGAAAGGGGGCTTTTCATTTTAACTAATGCAACTTAAACTTTGTCTTTTTCTCTTGTAACCTGACAATTTTCAAAGCAAGGTTGTGAGCATTTCAGAAATGGACAGTTATTTTTATCTAACCCAGTGATTCTCAATCTATAATGGCCTTCAAAATCAGCCACAGATTGCTGGCTTCATGCCTAGAACTTCTGATTTAGACAGTCTGAAAGAGGCATGGTATTTTTCATTTCTAACAAGTGCCTAGATGATGTTGATGCTGCTCTTCTGGAACCACACTTTGCAAACTACTGATCAAACTCCTAAGAGTAGAAATAGAATCAACCAAATCTAAATTCTATAAAGGCATGAGTATTTCCTATTGTTATTTTTATAGGAAGTTTAATATTATGCATATATTTTTGATAAAATTTTTACTTAGATGCTATATTTAATGTCTAAAAAATAATTTTCCCTCTTTCAGTAAGTTTTTGGTCCAAACGTTTTGACTATTTTTATTGTTATTTTCTTTGCTCTTCTCTCCCCATGTGTTAAGACCTTGTTTTTGTGTTGCATGTTACAGAAATCTTTCAGTGTTTCCTCTCAGCCCGTGAAGTAGCTCGTAGCCGAGATCGAGATAGAATGAACAGTGGGGCAGGGTCTGGGGCTCGAGCTGATGATCCACCTCCTCAGGCTCAGCAAGAGCGAAGGGTGAGCACAGACCTTCCTGAGGGTCAGGATGTGTACACTGCTGCCTGCAACTCCGTGATCCATCGATGTGCCCTGTTAATATTAGGAGTAAGTCCTGTGGTTGAGGAGCTTCAGAAGCGAAGGGAAGAAGGACAGTTGCAGCAGCCTTCCACAAGTACCTCTGAAGGGGCTGGACTTATGACCAGGTGGGACTGAGTCGAGACTTAAAACATGTCTTCTCCCTTTGTTTCTGTATGCATTGAAATGATTTATTCTGAAGTTAACACAGACATGGAGGAGGAAAGACAAATCGACGGATGAATTTAATGTATAGAGTGATCTTAGTTCAACCTGGAGTATAAATTTCTGAATAAATGAGACAGCACAGTTTTTCATACATATAAGCAACAGTAGTTGAGAAACATATGAAAATATTTTCTTATCTCTGTAATTGATTCAGAAGACTTTGTGCTTAGACCTAACTGAGAGCCAGGATTTTCCATTAGCAGTCATAATTAGTCCTCACTGTGTGTGTTTTATCTCTCTGCTACTAGTTGCATTCAATTTTATGTTCACTAACAGTCCCAAATTGAAAAACTTTTCTTTGTGCCTGTGAGACAGGAGTGAAAGTCTTACTGCAGAGAGCCGGCTAGTCCACGCAAGTCCAAATTATAGACTGATCAAATCGAGGAGTGAATCTGATTTGTCTCAGCCTGAATCAGATGAAGAGGGTTACGTACTGGTAGGTATACCTAGATTCAGTAAAGGATTTTTGTATAAATACATAAGACTTTGATTAGAGTAAGTAATATACATTTGTTTTAGACAAAAAAGTTTTTTTAAAAAGAACTTTTAAGAGAAATGATATAACTTTATTGCATAGGTATTTATCACCTTTATGTTAGTGACTCTCAACTCCAAGTTCATGTATCTGACGCCTTGATGGACATTCTACCTGAACATGTCAGGTGACCACAATCTTAACCTATCCAAAAATAAAGTCGTTTTTCTCCCAAATCTGTTCTTTCCCATCTACTATCTTAGTATTAACTCCCCAGGCTGGAAACCTAAGTTCATCCTTGACTCTACTTTTTCTTAATTCCTGGTGCTCCTCACTCCCCACAGTCCAATTAATCCGACCTTGAAAATTTTACTCCTAATACATTTCTATTATGTCCTGTCCATCCCTTCTGCCACTTTTGTGTCTCAAATTTTTCTTCTCTTTTGCCTGGCCTAATACAAAACCTTCAAACTGGTTTCCCCATCTCTTGTCTTATGTCTTCAACATTTCACTAGACTAATATACCTGAAATATAAATCTGTTTATATCTCCTCTACTTAAAATCTTTAGTAGCTCTCAGTTATCTATCAAAAAAGCCTCAGGATCTGGATTGTAGACATTTGAGGTAAAAATCAAAGAAATGAGATCCTGATCTATATAAGAAGTAGGAAGTAATGTATGCTGTAGTGTGATGGGTTAAATAAATTATAGAGTGAAAACAGTCTGATAGCTTTTTTTTGAGTAGCTTTGGACTTGGAGTTGATAGCTAGATTTTCATCTTGACTGTTGCTCTGTCTTTTATGTGGATCTGTATGTGCTACTTTACCTCTCTGGGCCTTAGTGTCCCATTGTGTGATATGAAGATAGTAATGCCTGTTCTGTATGTGGTAATGTGTTAGATTTGACTTCTGCTTTAGACTTGGCTACTGACCCTGATTCTGCTGCTGAAGAGCTTTTCTTTAGCTTAACAATGTTGTGTTGGTTTCTGCCTTACAATAATGTGAAGCAGCCATAAGTATATGTGTGTGGTGTGTGTGTGTGTGTGTGTGTGTGTGTGTGTGTGTGTGTGTGTATCCCCTCTCTCTTGAGCGTCCTTCCCTCCCCACCCTTTTATCCTATCCCTCTCGGTCTTCACGGAGCACCAGGCTGAGTTCCCTGTGTTATACAGTAACTTCCCACTAGCTATCTGTTTTATACTTGGTGATGTATATATTTCAGTCCTACTCTCTCAATTCATCCCACTCTCTCTCTCTCCCTACTGTGCCTACAAGTTCATTCTTTAGGTCTGCATCTCTATTCCTACCTTACAAATAGGTAATCAGCACCATTTTTCTAGATCCATATATATGCAGTAATATACAATATTTATTTTTCACTATCTGATTTAGTTCACTCTGTGCAACAGGCTCTAGGTTCATCCACCTCAGTTCAGTTGACTCAGATTTGTTCTTTTCTGTGGTTGAGTAATATTCCATGGTATATATGTACCACATCTTTATTCATCTCTTGATGGACATCTAGGTTGCTTCCATGTCCTGGCCATTGTGAACAGTGCTGCAGGGAACACTGGGGTACCTGTGTCTTTTTGAATTGTGGTTTTCTCAGGGTATATGCCCAGTAGTGGGTTTGAGGGGTCATATGGTAGACTTATTCCTAGTTTCTAAAGGAATCTCCATGGTATTCTCCACAGTGGCTATATCAGTTTACATTCCCACCAACAGTACTAAGGGTTCCATTTTCTCCACATCCCCTCCAACATTTATTGTTTGTAGATTTTTTGATGATGGCCGTTCTGACCAGTGTGAGGTGATACACACAGTTTTGTGATACACACGAAACTACAAATACTGTAGTTTGGTTTGCATTTCTTTAATAAGGAGCAATGTTGAGAATCTTTTCAAGTGTTTGTTGACCATTTGTATATCTTCTTTGGAGAAATGTCTGTTTAGATCTTCTCCCTGTTTTTTATTGAGTTATTTGCTTTTCTGATACTGAACTGCATGAGTTGCTTGAATATTTTGGAGATTAATCTTTTGTCAGTTGCTTTGTTTGCAGTTATTTTCTCTTATGAAGGTTGTTTTCTCATCTTATTTATAGTTTCCTTTGCTGTGCAAAAGCTTTTAAGTTTAATTAGGTCCCATTTGTTTATTTTTGTTTTTGTTTCCATTTACTCCAGGAGGTGGGTCAAAGAGGCTCTTGCTGTGATTTATGTCAAAGAGTGTTCTGCCTGTGTTTTCCTTCAAGAGTTTTATAGTTTCTAGCCTGTATTTTTGGGTTGATTGATAACAATCCATTTTTAGCTCTGAGATTCCTCTCTTGTGTGAACTGAGAAAATAGATGTGAAAGTGTTTTTGAGAAGTATGGAGTGCTACATAAATATGAAGCTACTGTTTAAAAGAAACTTCTCTAGTGAAAGATTCCTCCTCTGGGAAAGTTGAACAGTGTCTTCAAGCAAGTTTCATCATATGTTTTTGTTTGTTCTTCCTCCTTTTCTTCTTCATTCCCATTAGTATCTCTGTGTCTTGATTCACATTCCCAGTCTTACCATCTACTGAGAATTCCTTTCTGTCCCTTTGATTTTCCAAGTTGAGCAGTCTCTTTATTTATTCACCTAACTCTGTGACAATTTTATAACAGATCATGTCAGTTTTCTCCTCAGAACTTCCAATGACTTATAGGGGTCTATAACATTCTACCTATTCTGGCCTCACTCTTCTTTGGTCTCCTCTGCTGCTGCTCTCTTCCTTGATGACCCTCCTTCTTGCCACATTGACCTCTTGGCTTTTCAGTGAACATACCATACAACTTCCCCATAGGACCTTTACATGACTATTTTTTCTAATTGGAATACTGTTGTCTGCAGGCAAATCCCCTCATTTCAAGCCTTTGTTCCAATGTTACTTATTCGGTGATGCTTACCCTGACCACTCTATTTGAAAATAAACTTCAGTTTGCCCTCCTTTCCAGATGTTCACTCCCTGTCCACTTTGCCTTGCTCTGTCCCTCCCACTCCACCTCCATAGTGAAAGTGAAAGTCACTCAGTTGTGTCTGACTCTTTGCAACCCCATAGACTATATAGTCTATGGAATTCTCCAGGCCAGAATACTGGAGTGGGTAGCCTTTCCCTTCTCCAGGGGATCTTCCCATACCAGGGATTGACCCAGAGTCTCCTGCATTGCAGGTAGATTCGTTACCAACTGAGCTATTGGGGAAGCTGATACCCCTCCCCCAACCCCTGCTCACTTCCCACCCCCTGCCCAGTACCTAGCATTATTTGTTTGCTATATTTATCAATTTCTTTTAGCCTACTCTAGAATATAAGTTCCCTGAGGACAGAAATTTTTGCTGTTTTATTCACAGCTGTATCCCAAGGGCCTGTAGTGCCTGGCACACAGTAGATAATCATTAAATATTTTTTTAAAAAATGAATGTTTGTAGGTAAAATTTCTGTGCCTGTTTGTTCCTTCAGCTCTTTAATTTAGGCCCTTTGCCTGAATGGGTAGTTTTCAAACTGATCTCCCTGCCTTTTCCAGTCCCTGTCCTTAGGTACTGCTGCCAGAGCTGGAGCTCTTAAAAACACCCAAAACAAGAACACGCTTCAACAGCAGAACACCTGCTGGTCATACTACCTTCTTATTCATGCTACCTTCTTATTAAAAAAAAACAAAAAAACTCAGTGACTGTCCAGAAATCAAAGATTCTGGAAAATGTTGCCTGCCTGCTTTTGATGCCCGTTTCCCTGCAGTAATCTGCAGTTTTGCCATAAGCGTAGTCCATCTGCCAGATCCCAAACATACCTTTTGAGCTTCTGCTCAATGATCGTTTGCCTTAAATGTCCTTTCCCTTTGTTAATGAAGTCTTGCCTCTCTCCTAAGGACTGGTTAAAATGTCACCTCTTCCAAGTTTACCTAAGCTTACTCAACAGTGACTTTGTTGTTTCCCTGGCAGTTAGTTAGTACCTCTAATAAACCACTAATGATTTGTCTCATGTTGGACTTACTTAATTTTTAAAAAATTTTATTTATTTTTAAAATTTTGACTGCACTGGAACTCTGTTGCTGCTTGTGGACTTTCTCTAGTTGTTGGATTTATTTATATATTATTAGTATTTCTTTCCAGTAGACCTCTTCAAAGGTCTCAGTTCAGTTCAATCACTCAGTTGTGTCCGACTCTTTGTGACCCCATGAATTGCAGCACGCCAGGCTTCCCTGTCCATCACCAACTCCCGGAGTCCACCTAAACCCATGTTCATCGAGTCGGTGATGCCATCTAGCCATCTCATCCTCTGTCGTCCCCTTCTGCTCCTGTCCCCAATCCTTCCCAGCATCAGGGTCTTTTCCAGTGAGTCAACACTTTCCATGAGGTGGCCAAAGTATTGAAGTTCCAGCTTTAACATCAGTCCTTCCAATGAACACCCAGGACTGATCTCCTTTAGGATGGACTGGTTGGATCTCCTTGCAGTCCAAGGGACTCTCAAGAGTCTTCTCCAACACCACAGTTCAAAAGCATCAGTTCTTCGGCACTCAGCTTTCTTCATCGTCCAGCTCTCACATCCATACATGACTACTGGAAAAACCATAGCCTTGACTAGACGGACCTTGTTGGCAAAGTAATGTCTCTGCTTTTGAATATGCTATCTAGGTTGGTCATAACTTTCCTTCCAAGGAGTAAGCCTCTTTTAATTTTATGGCTGCAATCACCATCTTCAGTGATTTTGGAGCCCAAAAGTCTGACACTGTTTCCACTGTTTCCCCATCTATTTCCCATGAAGTGATGGGACCAGATGCCGTGATCTTATTTTTCTGAATGTTGGGCTTTAAGCCAACTTTTTCACTCTCCTCTTTTACTTTCATCAAGAGGCTTTTTAGTTCCTCTTCACTTTCTGTCATAAGGGTGGTTCTAGACTTCCTTTTTTAGTGCCCCTCATATTTCCAACATTGTGCTTTGCACATTGTAAATAATTGATAATTCATTTCAACTGATATGAAAAGGTAAAAAATGAGAGTTAAAGTGGCATACTTTTTGGAAATAGACAGTGAAACCTGATTTAATCACAAAACTGTTTATTTTGATTTGGGGCCTGATACTTTTAGTTTTCTGAGCTCCAGCATTTTTATCTTTGAAATGGGGAATATCTCTGCCTATTATTCTTCCCTCCCTGGGTTGTTGTGAAAAACAAGTTTAGGAATACAATTTAAACTTAAAATGCTGAAAGTTATGTTTTCAAAACATAATAGGAAGACAAATAAATGAGGTGGGTTGAACTTAGATCTAACTGCCAAGTCTGATTTCTGTATTTTAAAAAAAATTAATAAACATAATTTTTAAAAAGATGGACTTTTGATAATTTTTTCTTATGGAATATTTAGAGAGATAGTGTCATAAAAGTAGAAAATTCAATAACTAGAGAGAGCAGATTCTCTTGTTGATGAGGAGACCTAGGCTGAGTCTTCAGTTTTGAGCCTCACTTAGACAAAGAGGACCAAGCCATGAGGGCAATGTGAGATTTTCCAGCTGAAATATGTTACCCTTCTGTCTGAGTTTATTTAGGATTATTGTTCATATCTTTAATATCTAGTAGTACTGATTTATCCTGAATTGTTACTGAATGAAATGCTTTCTTAAAATAACTGAAATTAACCAGCTTAATGCTAAACCTGTGTTTTAATCTTCTCTTATAAAGAGTATTATGTGATATATTATCTACTACTTCTCTTGTTTTAGTGAATAGAGAAACCTAAACCAACAGTTACACAGTTAAACTTAGGTTTGATTGACAGATGTTATACTTGTCATCATTTCTTACTATACTCTCCTAATCTACCTCCCTCATTTCCCTACCCCCTTCTTTCATAAAAAATTGATTTAACATACAAAAATAAATACTATTTATAAAAGTATAAGAGAATGAATTAGAACTAGAAGAAGCTGAGAGAGGAAGATTTGCAAACCTCTTCATGTATCCTGTGATGTTCTTCTAGAGGTGGACCACTGAATAGGAAAAATATGAGTTGCATGATTCACAGTGATTAAAAGATAAAAACAAAACATAAAAAGTTTTTATTTTCTAGAAAAACTAAGATATTTCTGGTTCTGAGGCCTGAGATAAATTTCTTCAATAATCCCTAATGGCAAAGGTACTGTTTGATAAAAATGTTACACTGCATGACATGGTAATATCTTCAGGAAGTATCATGACAACTGTGGTGTTTTCTCCAGCACCAAGTGGCCTGGGAGCATGCTTATTTCTGGTGTGTGTGTGTATGTAAAAAAATGTATTTATCCACAATGTGGATTACCAGGAAAAGCTTTTTCAAATAACGTTTCCTAAATAGAGCTGTTTTGTCACTTCTGCAGGCTTTCTTCTTTGCCACCAACTTTTTTATTGTGTAATAGAGTGCAGTTGAAATTGCTGAGATGAAATTGCAGTATATGGTCGTCTTTACATTAAGAGAGAGTTGATAGGTGTCACCAGTGCCTCCCCGCCACACGCACACAGAAATACAGTTCTGTTCTTCCTAAAAGCCTGCACTGTTTTATTAAGCTGACTGCAGTTTCACCCATTTGACATTTCTTTATTTTTAACAGGTTTTTAAAAACATGTTAAAAGTTTAGGACTAGAAGGCTTAGGACTGTCTTAGTCTTCTGTTAGTGTGGATTTATAAGATTTTCTTCTTCTGTACACCTAGCCAAGGCTAATAGTTTTAGAACCAATAGAAAGTGAAGGTAGAACAAGTAGTAATTTTGGAAAATGAGACTTTGCTACAGGGACTTTAGGCATCTTGAGGGTATTAATAAGGGATCATACTGTGTTTGGAAGATAAAAGACAACAATTTTGAAGAGGAAATGGTGACAACAAAGAAAAAGTTCTGCTACTTTACACTGTTAATTAATGTGCACATTGACTTTGTATATTAGTTTCTCAGAATCAGGTGCCTGAGCTTTCTTAGAGCTGTTTTCATTGGGTTTTTAGAAACTTTTTTCTTAGCCTGACTTGATTGGTGAATAAGTAGCACATTGCTATAATTATACAGATTATTTCTTATTCTAGTACTCTCTTAAATCTTAATCTTGAAATTATTTTCACAATTAAAGTTTATTATTTATTTTTAACTTAACAGAGTGGAAGACGAAATGTTGATTTGGATTTGGCATCATCTCATAGAAAGAGAGGTGAGGATTAAATATTAAATACCTGATTAAATTAAGTAGCTATTTTTTTATATCTGATATATTTAGGTCTGAATGTCATTGAAGCATTATTGTAAAAAAAAATTAGAAACATTTGTCAGAAAAGTTGAGTGAGATCATTTTCTTGAAAGTAATACTCTTAAAAAAAGTCTGCGAATGTATAGAAGTTAAAAATCAGTTGTTTCTTGTTTGTCATGTTTTGACTTTTTAAAAATTTTGTGGATTCTGGAAGCGGTACTTTACATTGTGGAGGAGTTATGGACATGATTTTCGATACTTTAGCTCATTGGTATAGTTGCTGTAGTTCAGATGGTATCACAGGGAGAGGTCTTTACCTCACTCACCTTCCATACACATATATACACTTTTAAACTGAGAGTTTCTAATTTTTTTCCTCTTTACCTCTCAAAATAAAACATGTAAGAAATAAACAGGTGATTTTTAAAAATGAAATTTTCCCATGAGGAGCAATTTTAGAGCATTACCAAGAGTTAAATTTATTTGTTAAAAGCTGTATCTTAATGAATAATATAGTTAACTCTTGTTTATATGTACCAATAGATGGAAAGAACAGCAGTTTTAGATAATACAAATCCAAGGTAACTAAAAACTCACCAAGTATTATTCTTTATTAATTTTCATTTAACTCATTTATTCTGTGGCTGTGACAATGTGAAGTGTTAGAAGTTACTGCTAGTGGTAAGAGCTGGTGAGAAAACTTTTTTCTTCATGATATTAAATCTTTTATGTTTCAGAATTGAACCCTTCTCTTGATAGCTTCCTTGCCAGAATGTTAGGTTTACCTCAAGGGAAAAAAAGTGAGAAGGGAAAATTGAGAAATTAGAGGAAGCAATGCACACGCAGTTTTTTCATTTTTGTGTTTGTAATTTTGTGTTTGTATTAGAAGAAATGTTGGTATTTATACTTAGAATACTAAGAATGATTTTTTTGAACTATCAGGAGTTACGAGGACTAGAGCTGGTACTTTCTTTATTGAAAAGTCTTTTAGTACTGTAACATATCAAAGCTGTTGAGTTCTAAAAATAGAGTGTATGTGATATCAAAGAAATTAGTGTTCTTCAATGTTGTATGCAATGTGTATTTTATTGTTTTCTAATTCTTTGAAAATTGGCAATTCATGTGGCATAATTAGCCAGAAGTATTGTTTTCTTTAACCATTTGAGCTAGGAATTAAATTTTTGGAACATTTTTACCGTCCTAATTTTGGTTAGCTTAGGTGAAAATTGTTGCTTTCATTTCTGTGTTATATTAATGAAAAGATGGCTTCAAACTCATTGAGTAGCATAAGGGATCCAACCTGTCATATTAAGAGCTTCCTACTATACTGATAGAAGTGTTATTCCACTGGCTAAAATTACTTTTCTCTTAGATCTTTATTATGCTTATGAAAATATAAATTTGAGATTCAGTTTATGATAACTATGTCAGCATGTAGCAGAGTAATCTTTGGAATAAAACAAAAAGTAGTATTTTTAGCTTTGAATTAAGAATAACCTAGAATTCAAGTGTAAATTACTTACAAATTAATGTGACACTTTAACTATCCTAGATTTGCTCCCTGTTCATAATTTTAATCAGTTGCCCTGTAAATAGATTTCATGTGGTTTTAGAGCTAAGTAGATACAAATGAATTAATTATCCAAGTTCAGTTTATGGGTAAACCAACTTTTCCAAAAGTTCAAGGTAGTACCAAGACCTATCAACTTCTTGAAACTTTATTTTATTGGAAGCAGGCAAATAAATAGGATCTCATGGGAAAAGGTTGTTTAAATTATCCATTTAGGAGGTTATAATAGAGAGACAAACTTGTTATTATGTTAATTATGATGATATCACTTAATGTGGTACCAATTTATTCTAGTAGTCATTACGTCTTAATGTTCTCAGGCAAAAATTTTGCTGATAGCTTTGTTCCTAGGAGTAGGTGACTAGAAAATAGAAGAATTACTGTTCTAGGAAGAGCAGCAAAAATAGTTTTCCATCTCATGAATCCTAATGTTTGTGGATTAAACAATGAAAATGTATACTTAATAGTTTCATTTATTTAATTATAATGAATTTCTTTCTTTAAAAGAAATTAACATTGAAAATACACTTGGAACATTATATTTTGAAAAGAATTTTTTAAAATCATGTGTATTTAGAGACTACCCTCTGACCACAGTGGGGTTTTGTTTTGTTTTGTTCTTACATGATGGTAAAATAAACCACTCTGTTTTTTCCTTATTTATTGTCAAAATGGACCAGATGTCATAAGCTATAACATGCCTGTCTTCAATTGGGCAGATGAACCTACGAACTCTGAGAACTTTTTGGAGCAATTCAGGTGTTCAGATTCTGACTTGAGCTATGAAGGACAAGCAGATGTCCAGCCAAGTGAGAATTCTTCTATGTGCTTATATATCCCTTTCCAGTATTTTGAGGAGAAAATGTAAACTTTTTTCTCTCACTTTCCTTTTTCATTTACTAGTCTAGTAGTCCTGAGTTATTAAAAGTTTAGTAAGAGAAATTAGAGATAGCAATATTTAGTTGTATCTGTTATTGAAACTAAATGGATAGATTAACGACAATTAGTGGCCGTATACACATTTCAGCTGCTCTTAATCTGCTTCCAAAGACTACTCCTTGAGAGGGCCTAGTGCCTATAATTTCAGAATTTGGCATTGGGGATACTGGAATTCATGCTGTTGAACCATGATTGCTTCTTTTCCCCTCATTCCAGTTAATGTTTCACAATCGATATAAGCTCTTGGTCCAAGAAAGTGAATACGGTAGAAAGGAGTAAAGTAAGCAAATAAATTGAGCTCAGCCAAGTTGCTCATCAGAGGTAAATTCTAAATAAAAAAATATCATAAATTACTTTAAAAAGAGACAGATGATCCATATTTCTGTTTAGCACCTCGGAAGTAATGTCAAATTTGTATTCATTAAACACATAAAAACTGTTTGCTATGTGCCAGGTATTGTGCTAATCACTTCAAACATGTTAACCCATTTAATTCTCCTAATAGCTCATCAAAAGTCTTGACAAATCCTGTTAAACTTGTTAGTATTTGGGTACTTCGAAAAATACATAAAAGATTTGCTGTAGTTGTACAGAACTGAGCGCCTTCTTTACTGAACGACAGTATCTTTTTGCAGATACTTTAGTTTTTGTATTTAAGCTGAAGCTGATATAATCAGTGAAAAATGTTGGAGATACCAAAGCAAAAATTTAAGAAGGATCATCATGGTTTGATTTCACCACCCTGCCCCAGGTCTTTAAATATAGTGTTAGTGTTTTATTGCTAAATAATATCAGAAACATTTATCAACATGTGTGTTTCATGGTATGACTTGTATGGGTGAAATGCTGTTTTATCTATGCATTTCCAATTAGAGTATATAAAGAAGAACAAATGTGAATGTTGTCTCCTGTATGAAATTTCTCCTTTTGTCTTCTGATTCTTGTTGTGGTAGTGTATTTACTCCTTTTTGGCCAGTTGAGCCCCAGAAAAAAGAAGAGCTTCAAGCAAGTACATGATGGCATGTTTAATTTTTTTCCCCTTTTAGCTTGCCTACATATTTTATGGTTTATAAAGTATGTATTGCAGCTCTGCCATGTTCATTTTGAAAATTCCACATAAGAGCCAAAGTTATAAGGACAAGTAAACAATCTCAAATTTCTTGTTGGATTTCATATTTTCTTTTTATAGTAGGAGACTCTGAATTAATATTAAGTAAGAATTGAGTCAGTCACAGTTACTCTATAGAGGCTTTTGATATGCTTTTCAGACACAGTATTTCCTGTATTCAAACAAAACAGTACAGAACAAATTAGTTATTAGGTTATTATAATTTTTTAACAATTATAGTTTTTCATCTCTCATTTCCATACTATGAGATTTTGTGTTTCAAAATATTTTTGATATCAGCCTAAACATTTTGGTTATAAAAATTTATTTATTTATCCTAATGCTTTCAGGTAGCGTCTTTGTTGTTCTTTCTTTTGTTCATACAAAGTTTTGTTTGGCCTATACACTTAATAAGTTGCATGTTTTAAATTAGGGGTCAGAAAACTATGAATAATGGGCTAAATGTGGATTGCTGTCTTTGTTTTAAAGTTTTGTTGGAACACAGCCACACTCATGTATGATCTATGGCTCCTTTCACATTACAACAGAAGAGTTGAGTAGTTATGTGAACCGTGAATAATCCACAAAATCTAAAATATTTCCTAACTGATTCTTTATAGATAAACTTGCTAACCCCTGCTTTAAATTGCAGAGAGGACTTAGTTTTAGGATTGGCTACCTATTCCATAGGATATTTTGGAATATATTAAGGCAGTTCACTTCCTGTAGATTCTTCACAATTGAACCTTTGTATAGGCAGGCAGTGGAGTTCCCATGGATCAATGTTTTGTGAGTTGATTAACAACAAGTATTTGTAAGATCACCTCCCATAAACTTAAGGAATTAGTTTTATTAATTTAGAAGATCAGTTTCTTTGAGCCTCTGTTTGCTCAAGTGAGGAAACTGGACAAGATAATCTTTAAGATCGCTTTTACTTATGTGGTTCTAACATTAACTCTTTGCATATTTTATTTTCATTTTGAAAAACAATTATAAGTATTATAAGGGAGAAGAACTTTTTATTCTGAAATTTTTTTATTGAACCAATAAGCTCAATGCTAAGAGCCAAAAAATATTATTTGTAAGTTAAGGTTAAATCCAGATTCTGATTTTGGAATGCTTAAGGAAATGAAAGATGATTCTTTCTTTTTTTCCACATTCCACATTCCCCTGCTTTATATTTTAAATATCATTTTTAATCAAATACATTATGCATCTATGACATTTTTCTTTGGATTTTTACTCTTTTCTGTTCTACTTGAGAAAATAATCAGCTATACAGTTAGGGGAAATTTTCAGATTGGTTATTTCTATTTCAATAGAAATGAAAATCTTAACATTTTTTAATCTTAAGAATTCTTGCTAAAATATGGAAGGCAGATAAACCATACATTCTTTGTCATTCTAAATTATTTTAGTAGAATTCATATAAATTATTTCATAGCTGTTTTATAATATTAATTGCCTGTTGTGAATTCCTGTGTCTCATTTTGAAATCCTAAGGTTTTCCTGACATCAGTGTAATAATTCAGAAATAAGTTATACAGTCAATATTGTGTTAGTTCATTTTCTGTGCAGGCATTAGTAGTCTTCTTCCCAAATCTTTTCCATCTAGTATGTAACAAACGTAATTTTTGCAATACATATTTTATTAGGTACTTCATTCCTAATAGAAAAATTTGGTGGGTTCACATAGTAAAGTATTCCACAGCACTCAAAGAAATAACTGTGGCTACATGGAATAATGTGAATGAGTATTAGCAATTTTATACTCAAAACATAATATACAAAAAGATTACATAAAATGGTGCTTTTTTATAAAGTCACAAGCAACTAACACTAAACATTATTTGTCTTGGGAATACATATAAAACAATGTTTGACAGCAATACTGAAAGCGTTAGGCAGAAGGACACAAGAGAGAGATGGGTTGTGGGGAGGAAGAGATAGATAGTACTCTGCCAAGTTTTCTATTTCTTGTGTTCACATTAATTATAAATGCAAAAGCAGGCCATGCATGGACGAATGATGAGAGTATATCATGAGCCAGAGTATGATTAATCTAACTCATGTACCTGAGATCAGTTAAACCAAAAAAGACAAAGCTTGTAAGAATTAGACATTGATATATTTATTTAAAGCCCCTGCTAGCACATGACTTGGATAATGTTGTGATTACACATACTAACATTTTTGCTGTCTAATGTAAAGATTTTAAGCTATAAAATGCCCTTTGGCAAAATTAATGGTATTAGCCACTATTGTTATACCATTTGGTAACTTTATGTAGATAAAATTTTATAGTAAATCTTATATATTCTTATCTGTGAAACTTTGCTTCTTCTATAAAGGAGTTTCACAGCCTGCAATAAATATGCATATAACACAGTGAAAATGTTTCTTACATTAATGAAACTCAAAGGGTGATGTTTATGTCTCCTTTTTGTGTAAGTTTACTTGCCCTTCTATATTCATTTTTTTTTGGTAATATTTCATTGCAGATATGTAGACACTTTGCACAATCTTAATTCACTCTCTTCAATGATAATGTTAAATCAGATGAAGTTCTATTGCTAGTTGATCTTACCAGCAGTGTCCTAAGTGCCTAGTCCTGTTGTGGTCATAAATGACGGTCTAGTTTAATACTGCAGAGCATTTTAAGCTAAGCATTTTGAGAACAGCTTCTGCCTTTCTTTTCTTGTGGCAGCGTGTTGCTAAAGCGCTTACAGAGACACTGGTACATTAAACAGGGCTTTCCCTTTATTTTCTTACATTGCTCTAGTTTTTGTTTGTTTGTTGTTTTTTAGCAAAGCATTTTGCTCAGATTCACTTAATGCATGCATGTATTCAAACATGAGTATCCATTCCTCACCAGTTGGTACCGTAGCAGCACTCAGCCCTCATCTAGTTTCAGAATGTATGTTCTGCTTGGTCATCACTGATGCATGTTTGTTCTGTTTATATGTAGGTCCTATGCACAGTCAATTGGAATCCCTGAGTGACTCGTGGACTCGCCTGAAACATAACAGGGACTGGTTCTGCAACTCCTCTTACTCCTTTGAGTCTGATTTTGATCTTACCAAGTCTTTGGGAGTTCATACTTTGATTGAAAATGTTGTAAGCTTTGTGAGTGGGGATGTGGGGAATGCCCCAGGTTTTAAAGAGCCAGAGGAAAGTATGTCTACAAGTCCCCAGGCCTCCATCATTGCAATGGAGCAGCAACAGTTAAGGGCAGAAGTAAGTTTTTGATATTTACTCCTTGTGTGGGACTATGATCCACTGAATGTACAATTAATAGGAAACATTTTTCCTTTTCTTCTACTCCTTGCCTCCCTCTTTCCTTCACCTGAGCTTTTTGATGTTGCTATCTTAACTGGAGCAACTTGATATTTTCTTTGCAGTGAACAGTAGTGTGTTTTTAATTGCTGTCTTTTAGAACAAGATACTCTAATCACTAAGTGTTTTCTTGTCTCCTCGAAGAGATCTGCTCTTAGAGTCTCCATTTTTGACACATTTGTCTCTGTTTAAAAAGAGCTAGATTAGAACATCATGGTAATAATGATGAATGCTAAAGTTAGTGAACAAAGCCTCTTAAGTATCTCCCTCAGTATATTTATTAATGATTGTGATTTTAACATGTCCTCAAATTCTTTGATACTCTTCCTGCCAGGAGGTTGAGCTTAATTTTCCTCCTCTTAAGAATAAGCTGGACTTAGAGCTAACAGACTGTGAAAATAGGGGGGAAAAAGAGTAATTTTACTTTGCAAAAACCTAGCAGACATCACCTTAACCAAGTGATCAAGATTAATATCACCATAATTAATAGGTTATGCTAATATCATGCATGGTGATGATAATGTGATGAAAGGGAGACTTTGTAATATTCTTCCCCCAAATCCATATCTGTCGTCCAAACATGAGAAAACATCAGACAAACTCAAATTGAGGGACATACTATAAAATACAGGAACAGCCCTTTGTAAGCATCAGAGTCATGGAAAACAAAGACAGAAACTGTCACAGATTAGAGACAAGACAGCTAAATGCAGTGTAATATCCTGGATTGGATCCTGGCACATAAAAGGGGCATTATGGGGAAACTGGTGAAATCCAAATGAATTCTGTGGTTTGGTTAATAGAGTTGTACCAATGTTAATTTGTTTTTGATAAGTGTACCATAATTATGTAAGATATTAACAGTAGGAGAAACTTGGGGAAAGTATACAGGAACTCTTCTGTAGATACAAAATTATTTCTAAATAAAAAGTTTATTTTAAAAAAGAGGAATAGGCCAGTTGACTGCTGTGGTGGATATTTATTCTCCTAGGGAAGATAGAGCCCAAAGTTCAAGAGAACCACATTGAAACCTTTTGGGAATACTTTTTCTAATTCTTGAACTGAAGAGTATTCATTCTATATAACATTATTATAAGAAAAGGAAACAGTATCCTTACTACCTGACACTTTTGAAACCTTCACATGTGTCTCCTCATGAGCATCACAATAGCTCTGTGAGTAGATTATACTACTATTAGCCTCATTTTATACATGAAGAAACTGAGACTCAGGGAATTAAGTGAGTTTCCCAAGATTGCATAGTCATTGGACTACTCTGGCCTTTAAACTAGGTCTCCTGCATCCAGATTTACTACTTTTTCCACTGTACTGTGTAACTTCTTTTATACTGAAGTATGCTGCAGAGACCTTAGAGATATTTTAATTTTCAAAGTCATAATAGTAAAATAATTATTTATGTCAATAGAACAGATTCCTAAGAAATATCAAAATTTTCTGTACACTAAGAAATATATTGTCTATGACATAGAGTTATTTGTGTCTCAGTTCAGTGAAGAATTCTAAAATATGTTTATTTTACCTTTTCACAAGCTCCGTTTAGAGGCTCTTCATCAGATACTTGTTCTGTTGTCTGGAATGGAAGAAAAAGGTAGCATCTCTCTGACAGGCAGCAGATCGAGCTCAGGTTTCCAGTCATCCACCCTGCTCACATCTGTGAGGCTGCAGTTTCTAGCAGGGTGCTTCGGTTTAGGCACCGTTGGACATGCAGGAGCCAAAGGAGAGAGTGGCCGATTGCATCACTATCAGGTAGGTGACAGAGCTGTCCTGTGAGGATGACACCTTGCAGTATATTCAGATTTTAGCTGTATTTTTACAACCAGTTTGATAATGCTAAACTTTTTGGTGTTTAAAATTGAGGTTTAAAAATATGAAGACCTAAATGACTTAATGATATCATTGGTTTCATTTCTTGAGTAATAAATAGTAGTGTAGCTGCAATTAGATAAACCAATAGGTAAGCTATGGTACTTTTGTACTTTTAGATTCTTTGCTGGCTCAGTTTTATTACCCCTTAGCCGAATTGCATAGAGGTAGGTTTCAGTTGGGACAGGGTTGGTATTTGGGAGGATGGGTTTCAAAAAATTTCGTTTTAGGCTTGATCAGTTTTACTTAGTTTCTCTGGTTGTTTGAACTGTTTTTTTTAAGTGTTCTCTTCCTATCTCCCATGTTTAGAGAGAAGAAATGCTTTGTGGGAAAGGAGAAAGATTATATAGAATCAAGAATTTTCAAGCATTGAAAAATAAGTTTTAACTTTTATATACTGAAATATACAAAATGATTAAAAACTACCATAGGGCTCTAGTATAGACTAGGGATAAAATGCTATTACTTTCAAAAGTAGGAAGTGTTATTGTTGTTAATAGAAAAGGTAAATCTTTATGTGTAATTTAGGATGGGATCAGAGCAGCTAAGAGAAATATTCAGATTGAAATCCAGGTGGCTGTGCATAAGATTTATCAACAATTGTCTGCTACCCTGGAGAGAGCCCTGCAAGCCAACAAGCACCACATTGGTGAGTAATTGCACATGCCTGGGGTTATACTAGGTAGCTAATGTTCTGTGTTTAATAGCATTAGCAGGTCAGCTTATCTATAAAGAATAAATACTTGAAAGTGGAATAGTGTTCCATACTACCATTTATGTTTTAGAATATGACTTATTTTAGTAAATGCTTTGTTAACTTCAAAGAAGATTCTCAATTATCTTTCTCTCTTTTTTTCTAGAAGCCCAGCAGCGTCTCCTTTTGGTTACAGTTTTTGCCCTGAGTGTTCACTATCAGCCAGTAGATGTTTCTTTGGCGATTTCCACTGGTCTGCTAAATGTATTGTCACAGTTATGTGGCACAGACACCATGCTAGGACAGCCTCTTCAGTTGTTGCCGAAAACAGGTGTTTCCCAGCTTAGCACAGCTTTAAAAGTGGCTAGTACAAGGTTGCTCCAGATTCTAGCCATTACTACAGGGTGAGCATTGTAGACATCTTGATAGAACTTTGTGGGGGTCTTTCACATTTTAGTAATTTCCTTTTACCCCTAATCTTCTTTATGTATTTAAGCATGTTTGCCTTTCTGTATAATTACCATTTATTTTTTTCCCATTATTTCACATAGGACCTATGCTGATAAACTGAGCCCCAAGGTAGTTCAATCTTTGTTGGATCTACTCTGTAGTCAATTGAAGAATTTGTTGTCCCAGGCTGGTGTATTGCTTATGGCCTCTTTTGGAGAAGAAGAGGATGAAGAAGAAAAAAAAATTGACTCCAGTGGAGAAACTGAGAAGAGAGATTTCAGAGGTATCATAAACATTTTTTTCTGTCATTATAAGCATTTATTGAGTCCACATTGTGTGAATATCTTTAGAATGTAGACGTCTTTCTGTTGTGGGGCATGAAAGGATTTTAATTTTTTTATTTAGAAACTCCATTTCTCTCCAAATATGTATGATGTAGATGTACCTCTGATTGAACTTCCTCTCTTTACAGTCAGATAACCCTGATGTAGTAACTATACCACCCAAAGTCTAGATTCAGGCTCTCTCTTGTATCTAGAACCTAGAGGTTCTCAGTGACTGATTTCCCCAGATTATGTTTTTGTAGCATTTAATCCTGACAGCTCATCTCTTGAGTTGCAGTCTTGGTTTAAGTGTTCCTCCAGGATCAAGGTTTTTAATAGTTTGGAACTGGGTTAGAATTAGGGGAGCTGAACTTCTTGCTAGGCTGTTCTGTTCTCTAGTCATTAAAAAAATTTCTTCATTATACTTAGCTGTAATAAATTTTGGTTGCTGTAATATGGGCATCTGCTTATAGGTTTAAAAAGCTATTAATCAACATTCTGGAAATTCCCTCATGATCCAGTGGTTAGGACTTGGCTTTTACTGCTGAGAATGTGGGTGCAAGCCCTGGTCAGGGAACTAAGATCCCACAAGTTGTACAACATAGCCCAAAAAAACCCACAAAAAATATAGTGAATGTTGTATTTCAGTAGAATGTAAATCCTTAACCAGGAGAACTACTGCATATATCAGTTATATAATTAAGGAATAACTATTAGAGGGGTGATGAGAAGTATTGGTGCTTGTGGGAAAATTGGGATGGTTGTTTAGAGCAGGTTGGTGGAAAGATTTCTTATATGTAGAGTTCAGGCAAACCATACCCAGGCCTAGAAATTTGTTTCTTGTAGAGTATAAAAACAGTCGTTTTGTTTTAGAGATGTAATTCTTAATTTGATTAGGCCGAAGGATGGGGGAAGTGGTGAGTGGATCATGGACTTTTTGAAAATGTGATCACAGTTGTCAGCTCTTTTACTAGTCTAATACACACAAAGACACGGTTTTGTTTTGGTTTTTAAGAATATGTTTCAGTTCATAACATTTATTTATTTTTGTCCATGCAGCATGGCTTGTAGGATATTAGTTCCCCGATCAGGAATTGAACCCAGGCCCTAGAAAGCTAATTGACAGCTTAGGCTGTGAATTAAGTGGTATTTACCTGCATTCTCAGTGTAAGTTATTTGATTAAAAGCTATTTCCTGTTTGCTTTTGATTATAATGTAAACCTGTCTGTTCACTCTTTAGCTGCCCTTAGGAAACAGCATGCAGCCGAACTGCATCTGGGGGATTTTCTAGTTTTTCTTCGCAGAGTTGTATCTTCAAAAGCAATTCAATCAAAAATGGCTTCCCCAAAGTGGACAGAGGTGCTTTTAAATATAGCATCTCAGAAATGTTCTTCAGGTATGTGACCTTTGTCTTATTTTGGAGTATTTTGCATATCACATGTGTTTTATTCAGACAATGCCAGACTTTAACAACATTGGATACTTGACCTTGATTTTAAGACCTTTCTTTCCTGTTTTGTGAGCGCTTATTTGAATGAAAGAGAAGTAATTTCAGGAGTGAAAATGGAAAGGAATCAATAATGGAAGATAGCACTGGAGAAGATCATAGGTTTAATATTGGAAACGTCTCTAGTTGTTCAGATTACAATAATAAGTAAAGAACATCCAGTTTAATGTGATAATTAAACACAGATTTTGAAATTCTTGGCTTATCAGAATGCAGATCTGAATTTGTCTTATTCTTTCTCATCATGTAATGATTTCTGTTGCCTTGATTTAACTTCTAGTTGTGTGCTCTGAGAGTTCTGTAAAATAAGCTTAATTCTTGCTTCTTAGCCTAAAACTCTGGTCTGCTTACATAGATTACTGTCAGTCTTTTCCTAATCTGTTTGCTTTTTATTGTTTTTAAAATAAATGTACATAAAATAGAATTTACTATTTTAACCACTTAAGTGTACAATTCAGTGACATTGAGTACATTCACAGTGTTGCTCAGCCATCACTGCTGTCCACTTCTAGAACTTTTCATCATCCCGTCTTTCCTAAGTGTGCTAATATAACTTAACAGTTATATAATATAACTTATGTTATAAATATAACATAAGTGTAACATAGTCTTCTATATCACATGTTATTTTATATGTGTACATTTTTAATATAGTTTATTAGTGTCTCTTTTTACTTTTTTGTATTTATTCCATTTTTAAGAATTCAGATTCTATATGTGTTTTAAGGTTGATATATAAACAAAAAGAATATACAGGCAGCTTATTATTAACATAATAGCTGCAGTTATTAACTGCAAAAATACAATAAAATGGAGTCATACTAAATGTTAATGTTCTTATAACAGAATTATCTCCATCACTGTGGTAGCAAATTCTGGCAAGAAATTGATTTGTTGTTAAAAGTGTTTAAAGAATTGGCAAAATTGATCAACTGTGCTAAAAATTAAACAGCATTTTATTTAAAAGAGGCTTTATCTTTCTCTTATTTTCTTAAGAGCTCTGCCATTTACAAGTTACTACTATTGGCAGATTGGTAGTTAAGTCAGGCTTCTTCCTGTAACTATGCTTCTTAGCCTTATATATAGTAAGTTTATATTCATTTTCCCATTAGTTTTTCTTTACTAGTATAACTTATAGTAGCTTTTTTTTCCTTTAATAAGATAAGGCTTATGATAATATTGAGTATGTTCTTAGAGCATGAAGCAGAATCAGATATTAATTTGTTTCTACTGGTTGTGTTGTATTGGGTTGGCTAAAAGAGTTCTTTCGGATTTTTCTGTAAGACAGTGCAAGAAACCCAAAAGAGCTTTTTGGCCAACTCACTAATAATAATGGGTAGAAAAAAGAGCATGAGTATCCTGCCTCTGTCTTTGTTTTAGAAAAATACAAACTACTTTCTCTCCATTAATCCTGTAGGTCTGTCAGAGCATAGATGCAGTCAGAAGCAAATAAAGGGTAGGCTAAGCCTGAGCTTTAGAGGTTAACAGATGTGTCATTTAAAATTCTACTTCTGTCTCTACTGAGCTATGTGGCTTTGCTCAAGTTACTTCTCTGAGCCTCAGTTTCCTCATCAGTAAAATAAGGATATAATGTAGGATTTGTGAGGATCAACAGAGTTATTAATGTATATGAAATGCATAGCATGGTACTTGGCACAGGTGTTTATTATAGTACTATTCCCTTATGTATACATAAAAACTGAAACATGAATATTCATGTACATTGATGGATATGGGATGAATCCAGAATTCTTGTGATAATGTGCTAAAGTGAAGTCCATTCCATCCTAAATACTTAACAGCCTCAAGGATTTTTTTCAAGAAGTTTATTTAAACTTTGAATTTAAGTCACATTTATAATAAGAAAATGTTCTTTTCTCTCTCCAGGAATTCCTCTAGTTGGTAACCTAAGAACGAGGCTCCTTGCACTTCATGTCCTTGAGGCTGTGCTGCCAGCTTGTGAATCTGGTGTAGAAGATGATCAGATGGCCCAGGTTTCTATTTTTAAAATTATTAGAAGATATTCTTTACGTCTGCAACATGATTCACCCAAACTTGAAACTTACAGTCTCTTCAGTTGCAAATGTGTCATTTATTCAGTAGCATCTACAACTTTGACTTCTGAGATTGTTTTTTAAATTTTTTCATCTCCAAGCAAAGAGAAAGAGAAATTAACTTAGTTATGAAATGTGAGGAGTGGTGGTATAGTGAATATTTTCAAGGTCAGAATGAAAGGAAAATTTATGGAATTTTTTACTACGTTTGGACATCTAGAGAGAGAAAGATGTAAGGCTGTAATGGCCTCATCAGAGGTCCATATAGCGAGGCAACATGAGGGCAATTGAGCCCACTCTGTAGTGGGTTAATGATTTTCTAAAAAATGACATTTTAGCTTGCATCTACCCAAAGTAGCTGTCAGACATTGGTATAATTAAATCTCACAGGTGACTTAATATTATAGTTACATGATTTATCTTTTCTAAAAATAGTTTAAATAATCCTTTACAAATTTTATCATTCTTCTTCCTTCAATACATAGGTTGTGGAACGCCTGTTTTCCCTCCTGTCAGATTGTATGTGGGAGACACCCATTGCTCAGGCCAAACATGCTATTCAGATAAAGGAAAAAGAACAAGAAATAAAATTACAGGTACCTGATTCTTCCAAAAAGGTATTTTTAGACAGCACAAGTGGATATATTGCCACCCATCTCTGGATCATTTCTGCTTTGAGAGACATTGTTCTATCAGTTATTCAGTCTTTTTCTCTCCGGACTCTCTCGCCCTCTCCACTGGAGGAGTTTCCTTCTCCTCAGTTTGTAAACATCTCTTATTCCCACTCTCCTAAATAGCATTTTTTTTAATCAATGAAGCCTTTCTATATATTCTTTCATGCGTCATTGCTAAGCCTCTTGGAAGAGTAATCTTGTACATGTTTAAATTACTTCCTTACTTCTTACCTCTTCAGCCCAGTCGTTTCTCTTCCACCAAAGCACTGAAATAATGACAGAGGTATTATTGGTAATACAGTATATGGCTTTTTGCTCATAACTTACTTGACCTCTGGAAACTCTAGCCTTCCATTGTTTTCAAACCATCACTTTCTCTAGATTCCCTCTGCCAATCCTTGATTCCCTCTGAAGGCATCTCTTATTTGGTGTGACTTTCTCCTTGCCTCCATCCCAAATTGTGGTGTTCCTCAGAGTTCTGTGTTTAGCTTTTCTAGAAGTCTCAGTCATAATCATGACCATTTTCACTACATTCATTGCCTTCTAAACTTGAATGATAGATAGCCCAGGTGTCTTTCCTTCAAACCTTTCTTCTCTTCCTCCTATCCCATTTTTATTGGTGGCACTAACATTCAACTAGCTATTCAAACCTGAATTCCTGAGAATTCTAGACTTTGCTAATATCCCCATCTGTGTGGTCCCTAGACCTCATTGATTTCACCTCCTGAATCGTTCTTGCTTGAATCCATCCATCTAGCTATCTTAGGCTTTCTATTAGTTTTCATGATTCTATGCTTTTTCTGGTTTTCCTTCTATCCCAGTACAATGGCCTTTTCTTCTCATCCTCTTTTATTTGACTTCCCCTTCTATTTTAGCACTTCCCTGGTGGCTCAGACCAGGGAAAGCCTGGTCTGAGGCAGATTTCCATTGAGTCAGATTCAGGTAAAGAATCTGCCTGCAATGTAGAAGACCCGGGTTCAATCCCTGGGTCAGGAAGATCTCCTGGAGAATGGAATGGCAACCCACTCCAGTATTCTTTCCTGGAGAATTCCATGGACAGAGGAGCTTGGTGGGCTACAGTGCATGGGTTTGCAAAGAGTTGGACACGACTGAGTGACTACCACTTTGACTTTCACTTCTATTTATCTAACTGCTGGAATATCCCAAGGTTTGGTCCTAAGACCCCTTATTTTCTTCAGCTCTTACTTCCATTTCATTTCCTCTAGCATCAGACCTTATTCAGATCCATTTGCCATTGATCACCAAATCTTTAATCCCGTTTTTGACATTTTTTTCTGAATTCCAGACTTATATACCCATCTACTTGCCTTGCCACTTGAATGATAGTCTAATAGGCATCTCATACTTAGCAGCATCCTTAGTTCTGTTAATAGTCTTTTCCTTCCCCAATTTTTCCAATATTTCCTAGTAAGTGACTCAACCAAAAAACCAAGCAGTCATCCTTGACTATGGAGAAGGAAATGACAACCCACTCCAGTATTCTTGCCTAGAGAATCCTGTGGACAGAGGAGCCTGGTGGGCTGCTGTCCATAGGGTCGCATAGAATTGGACATGATTGAAGCAACTTAGCATGCATGCATGCATTGGAGAGGGAAATGGCAACCCACTCCAGTGTTCTTGCCTGGAGAATCCCAGGGATGGAGCAGCCTGGTGGGCTGCCGTCTCTGGGGTTGTGCAGAGTTGGATACGACTGAAGCAACTTAGCAGCAGCAGCATCCTTGATTCCTTTCTATCACACACACCCCATTTTCTCTATCTATATAATCTCCAAGTCCTGCTGACTTCTCTGTTAATACTTAACTTGAATTTTTCCACCTCCTCATTCCTCTACCATTACCCTACTCCAAGCCACTCTTCTGTCTGGCCTGGATTATGCAGTATTCCATGTTAATTCTCTATAATTCATTCTCTACTCAGGATCTAGTGTGAGCTTTTAACTTGGTGACTTGGAGCATGTTGATCCTCTACTTGAAACCTTCCAGTTACTGGTTTTCCATCCTTTATCTCCTCTTTGCTCACTACACTGTGAATACTTGTCTTCTTGTTTCTTGAACACACTGAGCTTGTTCCTTCCTTTGGGCTTTGATCTGGCTTTCTTTCTACTAGAATACTTCCCTCAGATATGTCTTGGCTTAATTGTCACTTCTTCAGATTCCTTTCCCAGTCCACAATCTATAGAGTCAGTTGCCAAATACTCTTTGATGCCACAAACATCACCTGTTTTAATTCCAGCGTAGCATTTATCACCTAATATTTTCTTGTTTCTTTTCTGTCTCCACCTTCTAAAATATAAGCTCTGTGTGAGCAGAGACCTTATCTAGCCAATATATTGCTGAATATATAGGACCTGGTATAGTGTCTAGTACATAGTAGATGCTTAATAAATAATCATTGAGTAAATGAAGGATTTTTACATTGTCAGTGTTTCTTACCTGAACTCTTGCAGTAAGCTCCTGATTGTTCTCTCTGTTTTCATCCTGTATACTCCTGGTACAATGTTTATGAAACAGATCTGATCAGAGTTCCTCTATGTAAATCATTCTGTGTAGAAATTCTGTTATCCAAAGGTCAAACTTAGAATGCCTTCCATGATTTTGTTCCTAGTTTCTTATTCTCTTTCAGCCTCATCCTTCAGTCATCAATACTGCTTGCAATTATGTTAAATCAGAATGCTGATCAGTGAATTCTGTTTCACTTCTGTGTCTTGACACGTGCTGTACATACTGCCTTAAATTTCTTTTTTTGATCAGCTGCTTAATGCCTTCTTATCATTCAGGATGTCAGAAGTCATGCTCTTTTGAATGCTTACCTTATCCTTCCCAAGCATGGTTAGAAACTTACACTTTTATGTTTCTACTATACCTGTCATGTAACTTCTTTTATTCTCTCACCGCAGGACTGTGTTATTTGTGTCTCAGGCAAAAGCCTGACTGAGCTATACGCTCTTTGTGGGCAGGGACCATGCTGTATTTATGCTTGTGTTCCCGTTGTCTGCACAGTATCTGGTGTATAGTAGATAATAAATACTTGTGGAATCAAACCAAGGAGTCTTAAAATATGTATTAACTGAGATCTGAGTTACTTCAAAATACTGATCCAGTTTCTTTTCTGCTAGAAGCAGGGAGAGTTGGAGGAAGAAGATGAGAATCTTCCTATACAAGAAGTATCCTTTGACCCAGAGAAAGCTCAGTGTTGCATCGTGGAAAATGGACAGATTTTAACTCATGGCAGTGGAGGAAAAGGATATGGATTGGCATCAACTGGAGTAACTTCTGGATGCTATCAGTGGAAGGTACGTAGAATTCTAAGTAGTTATTAGAGACATTTTATCTTTTAGTCTTTTCCTCTTAGATTATTATTTTTTAAAAAACTGGAAAGACTATTAAAAAAATCATCTTATGTAAAAGTTCTAGTACTCTGTAATTTTTAACATAAATGGAAGCTCAGTGAAGGATATACAAGGACCCTGTATTATTTTTGTAACTCTTTCAAAAATGTTTTTAATGTATAGTTGAAAAATTTATCTCTTCCATGAGAGGTCACACAGTGCACCCCCAGCAATGAAAATTCTATAACATATGTGTGATGTTTCTTCCTTGGGGAGAGCACATTAAAGACTGAGTGGCCAAGATTTTTACTGGATGCTAGTCACATACTCTCCGCCTGGCATATACTAAAATTTTAGATTCCCAGAGGGAAAGTAGCTTTTTAGCATAAACCATATTATCATACAGTCTAAGCACAAGGAGCCACCTTTATCAGTTGGGGAAACTTTTTATTAATGTGGCGAAGTATTTACCAGTCTAGTCCCCAGGTGCCAGCCAAGGACCAACATTGCAAGCAGACATTTCTAAGGATAGCAGTCCTGTTCTTTTGATTGCACATTCTACCTCCTTGGCTCTTGGCCACAGTGTTTTTACAATAAAATTAATATTATTATCTGGTAGGATCTCAAACAGCAGGGTGAGACCAGCCCATAGTATTGACTTCAGGGGTCTTAGACTTAGCCAGTTAAAATAAATCTCATTAATCAGAAAGATCTATCTTAAAAAGTCATGTGGCTTTTTCCATAAATTTAGCACAGCACGACTCTGGCCAGTCTAGGACTCAGGATAGGGCACATACACAAAAAAATATAATTCCAGAGGTTGTATGTGGTATCCTTGGAGATGAAAAATTAATAAGATGTACAGTAATCAGGCAGAACAAGTTAACAGGACCCCGATGTGATCTCCTATTAGGGGACCTCCCACCTTATTTTCTCATTGCAGTCTAAATAATTTAGTGAGTTCTTGGTTTCAGAGGGACTATCTCTGAAGCCAGTTGGTTAAATTGTTCTGTTTGTCTGTGATATCGTTTCTGGAGATGTTCTGTGTACATCCCAGGATCTGGAGTCACCTCCTGCTATACGAAGGTGTAATGTTAGGTATAATGGGAGGCTCAGAAGCCAGTTTGAATTTAAAGTGCTCAAAACCACCTTCTCAACAGCATGGCTTTCCCCTGTTCGCCCCTCCCTCAGGAGGAGGAACGGCTGTGAAAAATGGTGATTATTTATGCTATCTCTATTCTTCCACACTTCCTGGGGTCGGTTCCCTCCCCACCTACCTTATTCTAAAATCAGTATTTCTCATTTAGTAATTATAACTTCACATTTTTTAAAATCATTTTTTATCTTCATCTAGCCCTTTTGTCCAGAAGGGTTAGAAGCAATAGGGACAAAAAAATTTTCACACACACAAATTTTTTTTGAAATAAAAACATTTTTATTCCTAACCAGAAAGGTTAGAAATTGTCAGGACAAAATCCCAATTAAAAAATTGTTTTTCACACCATCTGCCTCTTCTGTCCTAACCATTTATCCAGTGAACAGCCTAGGAAAGATCCATCTTTTTCTGGTGAAAGCTTCATTTAATAATCTGTCTTACTAGGGCCTGTGTATCAGACATAGAATCAAGCTATCAGTCTGTTGTTGAAACTGTAACTAGTTCAAAAAGCTGAACAGAAAAAGTCAGTAGCAATAGGACATCCACAAGAAGAGATCAACAGTCCATCTGTTACAAGAGTAGATGAGAGGGATCGTGTGCCCTATAGTAATGCCCTCCTCCAGCTTTCAGGTTTCAGGAAGAATAGAAGTTAAGAATGTAATCAGTTTCTATGTCAGACATAGAAAGTCAATCAGCAGCTCAAGTTAGATGACTCTCCAAAGAACAGGCCCTTTCTCAGGGGCATATATGAAAATCCTGGACAGTCCAACTAGAATCCATGATGTTTTCAGTTTATGGCTACACCAACTAAATCTTCAACAGTCCCAACATTTGATTTTTGTTCGTTGGGCTGGTACCTACTTTTAGTTGAACACAGCTCATGTTGAGTTGAAACAGCCCATAGCAGAGAGTATCAGAGTATTAAGGGACTGCTCCAAGCTATTGGAAGCTGTGAATTGAGGCTTCTAAAACTAGCAACTTTTGGGGGTAGCAGTAAAACCTAAATGCTGTAGGATTAAACAGCTGCATTTTAAGTCTAAGTGACTAAGGTCTTTTTGCCTTCTTAATCTTAAGGTATAGATTTAATTTACTCACTCAAAAATACTCATTGCAAGCTAGAAAATCATCAGACTCTTAATGGTCAGACATCTGATTTTACAGGAACTAATTGGCAACTAAGAACTGCGTTTTGAAACTGTCAAAGTATATTTCTATGTGGAGATTGCCAGTCTTTATTTTGTTTCCGTTTGTTCTTGCGGTTCTGAGAGGCAAATATCATAACAAAAATCGTTAGTTATAGAGGCTTGTTTTGTTTCCATTACTCAAAGAATTTAAATTCCAATATACTTGCCAGGGGCAAAAAGCAGGGAAGTTGTGTGCCACTAACATTTTTCCTCTGCAGCTTCACTTACGAGTTTAATCTCTTAGTATTTATGAAGTTACACCATATAACATTTTACACTATCTTTTATTATATATCCAGATACAGTAGCCATGAAGTGAAGCTGTTTTGTAAAATTTACTTTCCTCTCAGATCTCAAGTTTACTTAGACCCCTAGAGTAAATTTAGGATTTACAAGCTTAATTGGTTAGACTGGGGTTCTAGTATAGTAGTAGCAGCTTCTAGGCTAAAGAAAATTGCTGGAGTAGTTTCTTTTCTTCTCTCTCTCTCCATACCTTCCCCCACCCTTTCTCTCATCTCTTCCTTTCCTCCCCTTCCACCCCCACTCCATCCCTTCCCTTCCCTACCATTCCTTCCTTTCTTCTTTTTGAATCTTTGCTCCACCCTGGGAACTGACTTAAAAACCTTATCTCTTCTTGCTTGGAGGAAAGAGCAACATACACTTCTAATATTTTTGGTCTACCCAAAACTCACCTCAGGGATTTTTGAACTTTTTCTCTTGCCACCTGAAGGAGAGAGCAACTGCAAGCTTATTTTTATTCTTTAGCTCATCCAGAGCCCATGTGTGGGAATGTTGGGGCCCTTTCTCTTCCCACATGGGGAGGAAAACAACACTTTTCTGCCCTTATCCCCTCACTTAACTAACAGGGCCAGAAGCAGCCAGGGGATCCAGTGAGCCAACCCTCCTGTGGTTGACTCTATTACTTTTGAATTCCATGGGTAACTTTTGTCTCTCACAATAGATAGCCACTCACCTGCTGTTTCATAAAGTGTAACCCCATAGCCATTAGTTGTCTCTTTCCCCAGTTCTCTCGTGTTCCCAAGTATGGACTTCTATTTTAATGATTTAGAGTTGCTCTGGTGAACCTCATGTTGCCACTACTGTATCGGAGATCCTGACGATCACCCCTGTGTTCATATGCTGACTCATAGGACTCAGTGTATCACTATATTCACGATGACTGGGCTTTTCTATAACAGGTAGTAAGGATATATAGCCAGATAATAAGGGGAAAAGACACAGGAAGCATCTAGAGGAATACATGTTCAGGCTTCCTTACGTTTTCTCCATGCCATGAAGGGTCACATGGACCACACACTTGTCCCACCAACAAAATACAGCAACATGTGTGTGATGTTTTAGGGAAGCCCATTAGAGACTTGGTTCCCAAGATTTTTACTGGAGACTGGTAATGACGGTACCCTCTGCCTGGCATGTGCGAAAAGTCCAGACTCCTAAAAGGAAAGTTCATGTTCATTTTAAACCACATTGTTTGTTCAGACATTCTTGTCCTGGTGAGCTGCTTGAATCATTTAGGGAAAGTTTTGTAACAGTATAGGAAACTGTTTACCAGTCCAGTTACCAGGTACTTGCTAAGGGGCCACTGTTACAAGCATGCCTTTTTAAAGAGAGCAGTCTCAAGCCTGCTATTATTAACTCTTTTCTGAACAGAAGTATACATAAGAGAGTAATTAGAAAATTTGTATATAAAGAATTGAAGCTGTCCATTAAAATTTTTCTGGACTTCATGTACTTTCTCTACTTTATAATTAAGATGTAAGTTAAAATTGTTTATTTCAAATAAATACTCAGAGGTTATATTCAAAGGTTATTCTACATGTACTACATGGTAAATATTAAATTTGCCTTAAAATCTTTAAAAAATGATGAAATTATTTCATTTGTGTGTTATTTGCACTTAAGCTAAAAATAAACTTACGTTCTCATAAATGCTTATTTAATTCTTAATAAACGTATTCTTCAGTATTGCTTTATATGGTTAATGGTATATAAAAAAGTTTTTTGAATATTAGTGAACATTACCACTTGATTTTAGTTTTACATTGTGAAGGAAAACAGAGGTAATGAAGGCACATGTGTTGGAGTTTCTCGTTGGCCAGTACACGACTTTAACCACCGTACTACCTCGGATATGTGGCTCTATCGGGCCTACAGTGGTAACCTCTATCACAACGGAGAACAGACTCTGACGTTATCCAGCTTTACTCAAGGAGATTTCATTACCTGTGTGTTAGACATGGAAGCCAGGACCATTTCCTTTGGGAAGAATGGAGAGGTACTGAAACTTATTCAGAGGCATTGCTTGTTTTGTTTTCTTTTTTAAATTAGTTATCTATTTTATGCATATTATCAGAGGTGTAAATATGTCAATTCCAACCTCCGAATTCTTCCCACCTCTACCCTTTCCTCTTTGGTATCCATATGTTTGTTCTCTACATCTGTGCTCCCATTTGTGGTTTGCATCTATACCATTTTTCTAGATTACATATATATGCATTAATGTATCATATCTACTTTTCTCTTTCTGACTTCATTCTTTATGACAGTCTCTAGGTCCATCCATGTCTCTGCAAATGACCTTATTTCATGCTTCTTATGGCCAACTAATATTTCATATGTATGTACCACATCTTCTTTATCCATTCTTCTGTTGATGGACATTAAGGTTACTGCCATGTCCTGGCTTTTGCAAATAGTGCTGCAGTGAACATTGTGGTTCATGTGTCTTTTTCTTTGTTTAAAATGTTTACTTTTAAGATCATAAGCAGAAGGAATAACAAAGCCATAAATTTGAAGGAAAGTAACCCGTAGAAGTGGAGAAGGCAGTGGCACCCCACTCCAGTATTCTTGCCTGGAAAATCCCATGGACGGAGGAGCTTGGTAGGCTGTAGTCCATGGGGTTGCGAAGAGTCGAACACGACTGAGCGACTTCACTTTCACTTTCCCTTTCATGCATTGGAGAAGGAAATGGCAACCCACTCCAGTATTCTTGCCTGGAGAATCCCAGGTACGGGGGAGCCTGGTGGGCTGCCGTCTTTGGGGTTGCACAGAGTTGGACATGACTGAAGTGACTTAGCAGCAGCAGCAGCAGCAACCCATAGAGGAACCCCCATAACACTGGGTATATGCCTGATAGTGGGATTGCTGGGTCATATAGCAGTTCTAGGTTTAATTTTTCAAAGAACCTCCCTACTTTTCTCTATAGTGGCTGTATCAATTTATATTTGCACTAGCAGTGTAAGAGGTTCCCTTTTCTCTATACCCTTTGCAGCATTTTTTTTTCTCCAGGGTCTCAGCTTTCTCATGTATTCTTTTTTCTTATTTTTAACTGGAGGATAATTGCTTTACAATGTTGTGTTGGTTTGTGCCAGACATCAACATGAATCAGCCATAAGTATACATGTCCCCTTCCTCTTAAACCTCCCTCCCATCTCCCACCCTGTCCTATCCCTCAGATTCCAGGATTTGTTGTTTGTAGATTTTTGATGATGGCCATTCTGATCAGGGTGAGGTGATACCTCATTGTAGTTTTGATTTGTGTTTCTTTAATAGTTAGTGATGTTGGGCATCTTTTCATGTGTTTGTTGGCTATCTGTCTGTCCTCCTTGGAGAAATGTCTGTTTAGGTCTTCTGCCCATTTTTTTTCCTGAACTCTTTTTTTGTTTTTTTAATTTTTACAATGTTGTGTTGATTTCTGACATACAGTGTGAATGAGCCATGATTATACATACACCCCCTCCCTCCACTCTCCCCATCCCATCCCTCCAGGTCATCACAGAATGCCAGATTGCTTCTGCTTATTTATTTATTTATTTGATTTTGAGTTGCATGCACTGTTTGTATGTTTTGGAGATTAATCCTTTGTCAGTTGCTTCATTTGCAAATATTTTCTCCCCTTCTGAGGGCTATCTTTTTGTCTTGTTTATGATTTCCTTTACTCTCGAAAAACTTTTTTTTTTTTTTTAATTTTCTTTACTTTATTGTGTTGGTTTTGCAATACAATGACATGAAACCGCCATGGGTTTACATATGCTCCCCCTCCAGAACCCCCCTCCCTCCTCCTGACTCCCCCCAACCCCGGGACATCTCGGTGCACCAGCCCCGAGCATCAATCCTGGGCTGGCAATTGATTTCACATATGTTAATTAACATGTTTCAATGCCATTCTCCCATATCATCCCACCCTTGCCCTCATCCACAGAGTCCACGAGTCTGTTCTATACATCTGTGTTCCTTTTGCTGTCTCACATGCAGGGTTCTCGTTACCATCTTTCTAAATTCCATATACATGTGTTAGTATACTGTATTGTTGTTTTTCCTTCTGGCTTACTTCACTCTGGATAATAGGCTCCAGTTCCATCCACCTCAGTAGAACTGATTCAAATGAATTCTTTTTAATGGCTGAGTAGTATTCCATTGTGTATATGTACCACAGCTTTCTTATCCATTCGTCAGTTGATGGGCATCTAGGTTGCTTCCATGTCCTGGCTATCGTAAACAATGCAGCGATGAACATTGGGGTACACGTGGCTCTCAATTCTGGTTTCCTCGGTGTGTATGCCCAGCAGTGGGATTGCTGGGTCATATGGCAGGTCTATTTGCAGTTTTTTAAGGAATCTCCACACTGTTTTCCATAGTGGCTGTACTAGTTTGCATTCCCACCAACAGTGTGCAAACTTTTATATATAGAATGGATCAACAACAAGGTGCTACTGTTTAGTTCAGGGAACTATATTCAATGTCCTGTGATAAACCTTAATGGAAAAGAACATGTTGAGCTTACTCACTCAGTCATGTCTGACTCTTTGGACCCCATGGACGGTAGCCTGTCAGGCTCCTCTGTCCATGTGGATTCTCCAGGCAAGAATACTGGAGTGGGCAGCCATTCCCTCCTCCAGGGGATCTTCCCAAGCTAAGGACTGAACCTAGGTCTCCCGCATTGCAGGCAGTTTCTTTACTGTCTGAGCCACCAGGAAAGCCCAAGAACACTGAATGGGTAGCCTTCCAGGATCCTCTGTCCATGGGGATTCTCTAGGCAAGAATACGAAAAACTTTTAAGTTTAATTAGGTCCCATTTGTTTATTTTATTTTCATTAATCTAGGAATTGGACCAGACACGATCTTGCTGTGATTTATGTCATAGAGTTTTTCTTTTTACTTATCCTTGACTCAGTTAGTGCTAGTTGTTCAATTTACAGATTATTTGCTCTTCTCTGCTTTTTCTCGAATCCTTTTGGTTCTCATAATATTTATCAGCACCAAAAAAAAGAAAAAGACAATAGTAAAATTCCAATAAGACAGTTGTAACAGAGGAACAAATTAAGATCATTTATTATATGTGGAATTTCCTTGGTTAACAAGGATAATTGAGATTTGAATCTAGAAACTTACTGTGTCTCTTAAGAGCTTTGAATCTTAATATGTAGTGGATATTATAAATTTTAAAACATATTTTTGTTTCCTTTTTTTCCCATCCCCTGTGCCACACTATAGGAACCCAAATTAGCTTTCGAAGATGTGGATGCAGCAGAGTTGTACCCATGTGTAATGTTCTATAGTAGCAACCCAGGGGAAAAGGTAATGAAACTCAGACCTTCATAATTAAGCATGAAGAAAATTTGTTATTTTTTATTAATATTTGTTAACATCATACAGAGTTTATAGGTACAAGAAGCTATTTCTGTATTAGAAGTACCTTCTCAGGTAAATTTACTCTTCTAGAAGAAGGTTAGATTATTTTTAAAAATTACCTTTACTCTTTTTTAAGGGACTGTTTTGATATTCTGATAATCTGAATATAGTGAGTCAACTTTCAAACTTATGTGGGATTACAAGAATTACAGGAAATAGTTTAGGGGTAATATGGTTCATTGGCAGTTGTGCCTATGAGAGAGAAAACTAAAAATAACCTCAGTGTAGTCAGATACTATTCTGTGAATAATGGAAGTTTTAGTTTTGATGGAGAAGCTGCTTTTCATTCATTCCACTGAGGGTTTTCAGACCGTGTAGATGGTGTAAATTTGAACCCTAAGTCCTCAGAACAGTATTAGAATGATACTCTCTCACTAAAACTTTTTTTCCTCCTAATCTAAAACCCACACAGAGAGAAACTTCTTCGTGGTCTTGCTGTGAGGATTGATTTGTTTTCTACCCCATCCTTTTACTTGACGTAGTATAGCCTAGGTCTGGTCTCCAGAATTTCTAGTTATTTTTTAGTAGGAAGTTCAAGCTATCTCACATATTGTACATCTGTGATGAAAATGCTAGATTTGGTAAATTCTAACCATGAAAGTTATCATTTATTCTGGCCTTTTAAATATATTTTAAAATTTTTTCAAGGAGGTGTAATTTCAAGCTAGCTACTCATGAGATAGTGGAACTGCTTCTTGAACCAGGTGGCTAACAAAAACTGAATTGGAAATAAAATAAACGGGCACCCCAGTACCTGCTTTTTATCCCTTTCTCTGGTGGTATTGCAGCCCAGAGTAGGTTCTTAGTATGTTCTGGTTAGAATGATGGCCTATTGCCCCCTAACATCTGTGAATCTTGAAGGAAGTAATTTAACCTCAGGTTTTATATCAATCAGTTTATTCTACCCAGAAGCATTGTATGACTTCAGAATCTGATAGAAACAATACTAATAATAGTTAACATTTTTTTAATATTTACTGTGTCTGGCACACAGCAAAGTACTGATAAGCACTTTATGTGCGTAGTCTAATTTAATCTTTAATATAGTAAGAGATAGATACAGGTATTAATGTCAGGTTGTTTTTTCAGATGAAAGAGCTGAGGTTTAGAGAGATTAAATAATTTCTGAAGATTACACAGAGTTAAGATTTGAACCCAGGTCTTTCTCTTCTTTTAACCTCTATGTCTTATTTGAAATGTGTGACCAATTTTACAGCCTTGTGATTTTATCTTTGTGCCTCTGAAACAATATAAGATGGTCCCAGGACTCATTATTATTCTGGAGTCTTAAGGATTAGAGTGAAGTCAAGACTTTTGGAGTGGGGTCTAAGGCTTCCCTGATAGTTCAGAAGATAAAGAATTCGCCTGCAATGCGGGAGACCTGGGTTCAATCCCTGGGTTGGGAAGATCCCCTGGAGGAGGGCTTGGCAACCCACTCCAGTATTCTTGCTTGAAGAATCCCCATGGACAGAGAAGCCTTGTGGGCTACAGTCCATGGGGTCACAAAGAGTTGGACACGCCTGAGCGAATAAGCACAGCACAGCAGATTGAAGCGCAGACACCTTGGTCTGTACCTATCTTCTGAGTGACCACAACACGCTCCTGCTCACAGGCTGTGGAAGGTCTAAATGACAGGGCAGCTTATTTCTCAGGACCATACTGCTACTAACTTTAGTAGAGCTTTAATACTTGCTCACTCCTTATTGAGGGCCAATAGTACAATACACATATTTCAGGAGACCAAATACTAGTTACACATGTGCTGGATTTATAGTTTTGTGATTTATAGAATTAATAGTTTAGGATAGCTATTAATAATCATACATTTGCCACCCTCTTTTCTTCTATAGGTGAAAATTTGTGATATGCAGATGCGTGGAACTCCACGAGACCTCCTTCCAGGAGATCCTATTTGTAGTCCAGTAGCTGCAGTGCTGGCAGAGGCCACTATTCAGCTTATTCGAATCCTTCATCGAACAGACCGTTGGACTTACTGCATTAACAAAAAAATGATGGAAAGGCTACACAAAATTAAGATATGTATTAAAGAATCAGGTCAGAAGCTAAAGAAAAGCCGCTCGGTTCAAAGCCGAGAGGAAAATGAAATAAGAGAAGAAAAGGAGAACAAAGAGGAAGAGAAAGGTAAACACAGTAGGCATGGCCTTGCTGATCTGTCAGAGCCGCAGCTGAGGACCCTTTGCATAGAGGTGTGGCCTGTGCTGGCGGTGATAGGAGGAGTTGATGCTGGTCTTAGAGTTGGAGGTCGGTGTATTCACAAGCAAACTGGGCGCCATGCCACGCTGCTGGGAGTGGTCAAAGAGGGCAGCACATCTGCCAAAGTCCAATGGGATGAAGCAGAAATTACCATCAGGTATGATTTGTTGAGTTACTCTGTTAGCAAATGAGTGTTGGTGAAATGTGCTATTGCCTATGGACAGTGAGTAATTATGTATTTTAGGTGAGTGGCCAATTAACTTTTTAAAATAATATTTTTCGTACATCTGGGTATGAATACTATTGATTTCCTAAAGTGGTATTTCCCAAACTCGTGTTCCTTGGAATACTAGTGGTTTGTAAAATATATAGTTTTTACTTTGTTTTGTGAAAAAAAATCATAAGCTCAATAGTTTAGATTAAATAGGATCCTTCTGTCTATTTTTCATTTAACTTCGTGCTTTTTAGTCATTTCCATTACACATTGGGACAGAAAAAAGCCAGATAGCAGATCTCCTAGTTGCATTTTATATAAGAAGGCTTGAATGTAGGATGGTAACATTTAAGTGACTAAAATTAGGTTGTATTATCTGTTATTTTAACATACTCTTGCTTTTTTTTAAAGCATATATTTCTATACCTTCAGTGTGCAACATTTTGATAGATATGAAAATTATGTTTATTTGGCACAAACTGTGTGCGTAAAAGCATTTAGATGTGTTTGGAATCAGGTAGAATTTGTGTGAAATAGAAAATTCATATGTTTAAAAGGAAGTATGTTAATAAGGGGACTCAAGTAACTAATTACTACATAATTGTATCATTTGAAAACAGGGATTTATTGATGTATTATGTAACTGTTCATTATACCGCTTAAAGTGATTCCGTTGTTAATATGACATGGGACAGTATCAAGAACAATGGTTCTTCAGTGTTTTTTAAAGGTGGTACTGTATGTAATGATAGCTATGGACCCTCTCAGCTGAAAAATAAACATGTGAGTTTACACACAATTTCAGAAATTAATGGACTCCGAGCTAAGAAAACAATGAAAATTTTACTTGTAAAAGTATCTACCTTTTCTTTAATTCTTTGCCTTGTTTTGGAAAGGATTTATGATGCCTTACTAAGATGCATACAATAAAGCAAAACGATTAAATTGAAACAAATATTAAAGAAAAATGACCCAAGGAGAAAATAAGAGTAGGTTAAGATGGAACCAAAATTTAGGTTAATAGAACAAATGTATGCCACCAAACTTTGTATACTTGCTAAAGCTTTCTACTCCAGTTCTTTATTAATGGTTATAGCATGTTGAAACTTTTGGAAATTCTTGCTGGATATTAGGAAATATGTAGTCATCTTTTTGCTTAAACTAAATTGAAAGCATTTATTGAAGACTATAAGGTAATTTTTCTGAATGAAACAAAGTCTTAATCTGGAATAGGTTATAAATGGTCATTACCCATATAATAAGCTAGATTTATTATACAAACTTTCTGAACAGCTTACATTAGGGATTGGCAAACCACACCTGGCCCAGCTCCTGTTAAAGTTAAATAGCCACAAGCATTCATTCAGGTATATCAGTGACTGCTTTCACACAATGATGTCAGGGTTGAAAAGTTGCAACAGAGACCATGTGGCCTCCAAGTTCTAAAATATTTACTATTTGGCTCTTTATAGAAATTTTGCTAGTCCCTGGCTTATATCATATAATAAATGAATATTCATATTTGAAGGCACAGGAACATCTCATTGCTTTTGTGTTTAACATCACATCTCCCCATTTTTCTCATAATAGATTCATTTTTCTGTTTGTAATGAATTCTCTAGTTTGTGTAATTTATTCTCTGTTTTGATACATCTTATTTTGTCTACATTATTTTCTATACCTTCCTCTTGTCTATCCCTCACTTGCTTCTTCCTGTGTCATTCTGATCTTTATTAAAGCTTCCCAACTTTTTGGTCGCCTAGTGATACTCCATTGTATAATCTGGAACCCTGTGAACCACTTCCTTTTGACGTGGCACGATTTCGAGGCCTGACAGCTTCTGTGTTGCTGGACCTCACATATCTGACTGGCATTCATGAAGACATGGGCAAACAGAGCACCAAGCGACATGAAAAGAAACACCGACATGAATCTGAGGAGAAAGGGGATGTTGAACAGAAAATTGAGAGTGAATCTGCTTTAGATACACGAACGAGCTATACATCTGATGATGTTAAGGGTACCACAAGCTCCAAATCAGAAAACGAAATAGCTTCATTTTCTTTAGATTCAGCAGTACCAGGTGTGGAATCCCAACATCAGATAACAGAAGGAAAAAGAAAAAATCACGAACACATGTCCAAAAACCATGACATAGCCCAGTCAGAAATCAGAGCAGTCCAGCTGTCCTATCTCTACCTTGGTGCTATGAAATCACTCAGTGCTCTTCTTGGCTGTAGTAAATATGCTGAACTGTTGCTGATACCAAAAGTTCTGGCTGAAAATGGCCACAACTCGGACTGTGCAAGCTCTCCAGTTGTTCATGAAGACGTGGAGATGCGCGCAGCCCTTCAGTTTTTGATGCGCCACATGGTGAAGCGAGCGGTCATGCGGTCACCCATAAAGAGAGCACTGGGATTAGCAGATCTGGAACGAGCCCAAGCCATGATCTATAAACTAGTGGTCCATGGGCTTTTGGAAGACCAATTTGGGGGCAAAATTAAGCAAGGTAAGTTATCTGATTTTTGAAAAAATTTTTGCTTTGTGCTGTTGAAGTTACTCATAATTGTCAGAAGTGATATATTCTGTAAGTGATTTAGAAATTTTTTTTGGCCAAAAAGTTTTCACAGTGTTTTTTCATTTGCAAGGCAGACAGTTCCTTTCTGTTTCTTTATATTAATAACCATCTGTCTACAGGCATACCTCTTTTTATTGCACTTTGCAGATACTGCATTTTTTACACATTGAAGATTTGTGGCAACTCTGGGTTAGGCAAGTCTTCCAGTGGCATTTTCCAACAGCATTTGCTTGCTTTGTGTCTTTGTCACATTTTGGTAATTTTCACAGCATTTCAGACTTTTTCATCATATATAACAATATTTTTTATGGTGATCTGTGATCAGTTTTGGGGGAATGTTTAACAGGAGGATTCCTGTGTGCTGTTTCTTATAAAACCTCTGTTCCTTATCAGTGGAACAGCAAGCTGCTCCCAGGACTGAGGTCATAGAATGAGACAGGTTTGACTCCTTCTGTAAACATTCTCCTTACGATAGAATTTCTTAGTCTTGATCCTCTTTCTTGAGATATGGATTGTTTCCTGACCTTGTGACCATTATTATTCCCTTGTTTCCTTGGTAACGGTTGCTGTACATGTGGTTTTCTTATCTTTATCATTGTCAAAAGAAATGTCTTATACAACAACATATATATACTCACAGAAAGTTCGTTTAAGCACCCTTCCTCCACCAGAGGCTTGGGTCCCCATGTCTTTCTGTCTTTCTCTCTCTCTCTCTCTCTCTCACTCTCTCACTTTCTCACTTTCTTATCGTCGGCTCCAGACCACCAGGCCCCTCCCGGTCCATTAAAGGACCCCAACAATCAGTGATAGTCGATGTTGCTACTGTGACTTGCTGAAGGCTTAGGTGATGGTTAGCATTTTTTAACAATGAAGTATTTTTTAGTTAAGGTATGTACATTGGTTTTTGGTTTTTAGACATAATGCTGTTGCACACTCAATAGACTATAATGTAAACATAATTTTTTCTGCACTGGGAAATAAAAAAGTCGCTTTATTGCAATATTTGCTTTATGCAGTGATCTGGAACCAAACCTGCAGTATCTCTGAGTGTGCCTATACCTATAATTTTTTATGTTTAACTTACACAAGTATTGGAACTTAATAATTATTACGTTTTGTAAAACTGAAATTTAACTCATGCCACAAAAGGTACTCACATATTATTGATCTGATTCTATATATATATATATTATTCTGATAATTTTCAGAGATATTTTAAAGGACTTTCTAAAAGTTCTATTTTCATAGGCTATATATTGTGTGTAAAAATCCTTGTTTATCTTTTATCCTCACCTTTGGGGATAATAAGAGTTGTGAGAATAAAAATGAAATTCATTCAGTAAATATTTATTGAGTTACCTACAGTGTGCTAGGTATCCTTCTACATTTTGGGGAGTCAACAGTGAACAAAACAAAGTCACCTACCTTCATGGTGCTTTCTTTTTTTTTCCTTCCTTCCTTCCCAATTCCTCTTCTTTTTCGTTTTCCCTTATTCCCCTTCTTCCTTCTTTAGCTTAGATAGTAAACAGGCAGAGAGAGGTGTATGGTGCATATAAACAGGAGTTGTTAAGATCATGATTATGAAAAGTAACTGGTCACTTCACAAACCTAATAGAATTAGCTAGCTATTTGTAACAACTATCTTGATTATGTTTATTTGTAGGTTCCCTTACCAAATAAGAAAAAAATTACAAATACTTTGTAAGCCTTTAGACATTTTAACATAAGGGGAAAAAAAACCCTTTAAGACTAGTTTATTTTGTGAGGCATTGTACTTTTTTAGAACTTGTGAGTTTCTGTCTAGGTTTTTATTCTTGTAGTTACATGTCTTCATCTTTGTTGTTTGAAGACTAAAGATAGACATCAAAATCAAAGTGCTAAGAAAACAGAGTTTTAATGATCCTTAGAGAACCTCGGTTAAATATTGCAAGAATAAATGAAAGAGTACCTTCTCTCAAGTAAGAAACGAGTAATTATAAGAGCTTGTTACATTATTGTCTGTAGAGGCTATAATCAGTTCAGTTCAGTTGCTTAGTCATGTCTGACTCTTTTTGTGACCCCATGGACTGCAACATGCCAGTCCTCCCTGTCCATCAACAACTCCCGGAGCTTGCTCAAACTCATGTCCATTGAATTGGTGATGCCATCCAACCATCTCATCCTCTGTTGTCCCCTTCTCCTCCTGCCTTTGGTCTTTCCCAGCATCAGGATCTTTTCCAATGAGTCAGTTCTTCGCATCAGGTGGCCAAAGTATTATTGGAGCTTCAGCTTCAGCATCAGTGCTTGCAATGACTATTCAGGACTGCAATGACTTTCGGATGAACTGCTTTGATCTCCTTGCAGTCCAAGGGATTCTCAAGAGTCTTCTCCAACACCACAGTTCAAAAGCATCAATTCTTTGGTGCTCAGCTTTCTTTATAGTCCAACTCTCACATCCATACATGACTACTGGCCATAGCTTTGAGTAGACGGACCTTTTTCGGCAAAGTAATGTCGGCAAAGAGGCTATAGTAATGAGACAATAATGAATGTATATCCAGTCATATCTGATTCTTTGTGGCACCATGGACTGTTGCCCGTCAGACTCCTCTGTCCATGAAATTTTCCAGGCACGAATACTGGAGTTCGTTGCCACTTCCTACTCCAGGGGATCTTCCTGACCCAAGTATTGAACCTGGGTCTCTTGCACCTCCTGCATGACAAGTGGATTCTTTACCACTGAGCTACCTGGAAATCCCTGAAATAGTGAATATAAGGATGTATATATAGAAGAACATTTTTTTTCTGTAAATCCTTCACAGAAATTTATATTTTTGAAATATACTTAGAAACTTTCCAAATTATAAGTTTCCTGTTTCCTTATCACTTAAAAATGAAATAAAATCCTTACTCCTGTCTTAACCATAACCTTGGTTTATAGAGATTGATCAACAAGCTGAAGAAAGTGACCAAGCCCAACAGGCACAGACCCCAGTTACCACCAGCCCATCAGCCTCAAGTACAACTTCCTTTATGAGCAGCTCACTGGAGGACACCACAACTGCCACGACTCCAGTCACTGACACAGAAACGGTGCCTGCATCTGAGTCCCCAGGAGTGATGCCCCTTAGTCTTCTCAGGTAGGGAAATTGACCTTTAATGTCTGCTGTATTGATACCTGTGACTCTAAACACATGATTGTTTTCTTATGAAGAATGTACCCAACTGGGGCAACGCATTCTAGAGCTAGAGGGAACTTAAGATCGTATAGTCAAATTCATTTTACTGAAGTTGGAAATGCCCCCTCAGAAGTTTAATAACTTGCCTGAAGTCTCACAGCCAGTTAGTGGTGGTCCCAGATCTAATCAACAGTGCCACTGAGAATCAGGTACTGTAGTACTATCTCCTTGTAATGTTTTTTTTTTTTTATTGCTAGGCTTTTGAATATTTTTTTCCTTTAAAAGTATATACTATGTTTTGAATATTAGAAGCTCAAGAAAGAGCTTAACTCCAGGAAAATAATTTTCTTTTCTCAGACATTTTCCTTTTAAGCATAATTCTTTAAGTGTACTTTTATTCTTTCTGAAAAGATCAAACAAATCTACTCTTCACATGAAAGAGCATGTCTTATGATGCTTCTTCAGCCAAACCTATTTTGTGGACTTGTAAATTCCAAAGAATGTTTCAGTTTCTTTTTTGCTTCAGTTTGCCAGAGGTTTAGACAAGATGAAAACTTTTTTTTTTTTAATTTTCTTTTCAAAATGAAAACCTTTATGTGAAAATCCTTGGAGAGAGACTGTTTCGTGACCTCTTTTAAATAGCGCTTAAGTGAAATTAAGGGAAGCAGAATGGCTGTTTTCCCTTTTTCTTATTTCTTTCCCTCCTTCGCTTAATTAACAGCTCATTATTTCCAGTGTATAGACTGACATCTTGAGAGAGTAGGAGAGTGGCTGTTATTGTAATGATGGTAAAATTTTGTACACAAGAGCCATCTGGGAGGCTTTCTAAAGCTCTGGGGCTGTATCTCCCAACAAGTCACATTCCATAGGTCCAGTGTGGTGCCTAGTTTGGGTTTGAAAAGTCTCCGTGATTCTGATGCAGTGAGCTTCAGCTCATAGAATAAGAATTATTGTTCTCATTTTAGGCAGAAGTAGTGCTAATCCTAGTAGCTATACCAGTGGCCAGTCCCCACACATTGCCTATCTCTTAGTCTCTCTCAAGGAACACAGCTCCAAGAGTTACTTCTGTTTGAGAAAGGAGGAAAAGAAGGGTGATAGGAGATTTTAATATATTTTTTAATCCTTCTGGCAATTACAGAATTCAAGGCATCAACAGAGGATCAGTAGCACTGTAACTCTTTGTTGCCCTGAAACTCCATAGGCATGGAATTCAATGGTAAAATAACGCTTCCTTGCCCCAGAGGCGTTCACCAGGCCTGTGGCTCCTTCTTCCCTTTTAGTCTGCATTTCCCTCATATTGGCTGGGACTGTGTTAGAGTTGCAGTTGTCTCGCCTGGCTCACCATCATTTAACATGAGAAAAATCAGGAAACAACTGCCCTCATCATAACATAGTTACTTGACTGTGTTGACAGTGCTTTTTTTGATGCTTAAAAAGTTATTAGTTCTGTCGGGCAAATCTAAAGAGCAGTCAGTCAGTGAGGATATTCCTGGACTTTATTCTTTAGCTAGTGTCTGCCTTCTCAGCCTGCAAGGAGTTACTTCTGCACTTTTACCCCTCTACACTACTGACATTCATATACTGTTTTTCATTTGTGTTATGTGACTAGGCACTTACCTTTTGTTTCCATTACTTACCTATAGACTATTACTTTGTTGTGAATTTCATGGCTAGCTAGTAAATGTATATATCTGAAGTAACTGTAAGTTATCTGTCTTTAAAAGTCTTCTGTATTGTCTAACTACAATATGCCTATCAAAATCCCCCTGTCATATTGGTATTGTAATTGAAGGAAAGCTCCACAAAGGCAGAGATTTTTTAAAAATATATTTTGCTAATTTCTGTATTTTCCCTACTTGTCATGTTGCTTTCATTTTGCTTGAACGAATGGAAAGGTATTACTATTTTTATAGTAAAAGCATCCTATCAGATAATGATTTTTAAAACTGCAGTCTATCTTCCCTCTCCCCAGTTAAACTGTAGCCAACTTGTATAGTTTTTCCAGGTTGCATATTTCTATAAGAAGATTGTTATGTGTATATTATTTTCTAATTGGATTTCTATGCTAACCATTGTTGTTTCCTTAAAGGCAAATGTTCTCTAGTTACCCAACTACCACTGTGCTTCCCACACGTCGTGCACAGACTCCTCCAATATCATCGTTACCAACCTCTCCTTCTGATGAAGTAGGAAGGAGGCAAAGCTTAACTTCTCCTGATTCCCAGTCAGCAAGGCCAGCCAACCGCACAGGTGTGTGTGCTGTCATGCACTTTAACACCCAGACCTTGGCATTCCATATGTGTGGGACTTGATTATGTGGGCATTGTGTTTTGTCTTCACTAAAAGAGTGATTTCTTTTTTTAACTTTTTGTTTTGTTTTGGGGTATAGCTGATTAACAATGTTGTGGTAGTTTCAGGTGAACAATGAAGGGACTCACACATACATATACATGAATCCATTCTCCCTCAAACACCTCTCCCATCCAAGCTGCCACATAGCATTGAGCAGAGTGCCATGTACTATATAATAGATCCTTGTTGGTTATCCTTTTTTTTTTTAATTTATTTTTTTATTGAAGGATAATTGCTTTACAGGATTTTGTTGTTTTCTACAAACTTCAACATGAAGCAGCCATAAGTATACATATATCCCCTCCCTTTTGAACCTCCCTCTCCCATCTCCTTCCCCATCCCACCCCTCTAGGTTGATACAGAGCCCCTGTTTGAGTTTCCTGAGCCACACAGCAAATTCCCATTGGCTGTCTATTTTACATGTGGTAATGTAAGTTTCTATGTTACTCTTTCCATACATCTCACCCTCTCCTCCCCTTTCCCCATGTCCATAAGTCTATTCTCTGTGTCTGTTTCTCCATTGCTGCCATGTAAATAAATTCTTCAGTACCATTTTTCTAGATTCCGTATATATGCATCAGAATATGATATTTATCTTTCTCTTTCTGACTGGGGTCCTACTATGTAGATCGGCACGTTAAAGGGGCATGCTAGGTGAGGTCCTACTCTGTAGTTCGTTCATCAGTCACTTAAAGGAGTACTCTGGGTGAAGTCCTACACTGTAGTCCAGTGGGTCAGGCATTTAATGGGCCAGCCTCTCTTTTGTTCAGCTGCCCTTGCTGGCGTGAGGGGGGAAGAGGCTATGGTGATGGCTCCACCCCCTACATGTGACTCAGCAGTATCGCCTTGCTTCCATGGCTGCCCAGCTTTGCTCCACAATTTGCAGTTCCCACCACACTCTCCTTCCTCACCTTCTCTCTATTTGTCTCTACACAGTCAATAGCAGCTCTCACCCTGGCATTCCTCCACAATCCTTAAACTCCAGCTCCCAGCCTCCATGCCGTCCAGGGGACCTGCGTCCCTGTCCTGGTTATGTATGGCTGCGGCAAGGAGTGTCTGATTCTCATTTCATTTAGGCTGCCACAGATGAGCTGTTTCACTCTCAGCCTTAGATGCTTCTCCTCTGACCCAGACAATTGCCCCAATGTGGAGATGGGACCCCTGCTTCAGTTTCCCAACCCACTGAGGCCAGGTACAATCCTAACACTCCTGTTTTCCCCCCTAGTTCCTTCAACTTAACTGAGTTTTGTGTGGTTCTATATATTCTTTTCAGCTGGTCAGGTACTCCCATCTGCTTTCAGCTGGTGTTCTGCATGCTCTTCTATGTCTGAAGGTATATTCCTGAGGTATCCATGGAGAGAGATGTACTCCACATGCACCTACTCCTCTGCCATCTTGTTCTCCAAGTCAGTTATCCATCTTAAATAGAGCAGTGTGTACATGACATCCCAGACTCTCTAACTTGCCCCTTCCTCTTGGCAACTGTAAGTTCATTTTCTAAGTCTTTTGAGTCTCTTTCTGGTAAAACAGTGCTTTTAATTAAAGGGACTCTTTTTCATCAAACTGAACTGTCTTCTCTGGTTTGAAGCTGTAGATTGAATTACGCCTCTTTTATAGAGAAGTTGTGAGTGTTAGTTGCTCAGTCTTGTCAACTCTTTGCAGCCCTGTGGACTGTAGCCCACCAGGTTCTTCTGTCCACGGAATTCTCCAGGCAAGAATCCTGGAGTGGGTAGCCATTCCCTTCTCCAAGGTATCTTTCTGATCCAGGGATTGAACCCAGGTCTCCTGCATTGCAGGCAGATCCTTTACCATCTGAGCCACCAGGGAAGCACCCAAAGGTCTTGGGAAATTCACTGTATTTTTCCCTTCATATTGTAGTTTTCTAGAAGTTTTTGTGTATTTTTAAAAAAATTTCCATGTCTCTTTAACATACTCAGTCTTTCCTCTACCTTATGGAATACATGGAATAACATTTCTCATTATTAGAAGAGTTATGTTCTGTGAACACAGAATTAGCAAAAATGGAACCACTATTCCTGGCGAAAATACAGGGCTAGTTTTTTGCAAGCTTCTGATCACACTGTCAACTGATCAAAGTACAACCTTATTTTATGTGTGTTTCAATTTAAAGACACCATATTTAATATAATGTATTGTTGATTCATTAGCATTGAACTCATGGCCAGGAGCACTATTAACTCATGCCTGTGTGAAGCTTGACATATATTTTTTCCATAAGGTAGATTGTAGCCTTCTTGCACTTAGGAACACTAGACAGCATTCAATACTACATTTGGAGGGTATTTTAAACAATGAAATCACCAACATAGAGTCGGACACAACTGAGCAACTTCACTTTCACTTTTGACTTTCATGCATTGGAGAAGGAAATGGCAACCCACTACAGTGTTCTTGCCTGAGGAATCCCAGGGACAGGGGAGCCTGGTGGGCTGCCGTCTGTGGGGTCACACAGTTGGACACGACTGAAGTGACTTAGCAGCAGCAGCAGACATTGTGAATTTTACCTAGTTGAGTGCTGGATATTTTGTACTTACGTAATTGTACTTTAACTTTGTTCTAGAATACAGTTAAGTAACTTGAAAACAATTGAATTCTTTCAAGACTTTCTTTTAAGCTTTGTTAGGTGGGACCAGGGCAACCTTCAGTTTGTTTAGTATTCTATCCTGTGCTTTATGCCTTATTACAAATTTTTTTTCATTCTGGCTTGTAACACAAATGTTTCCCAACCTTATGTGAGCTCTAGGGATTGATCTGCCTGCTGCTTGTGGGTGATTCTTTCCCTGGCTTTGGATAGTTGTTGCATTAGCATCAGCTGAAGGCTTGAGGAGACGAGGACCCTCTGCACATTTCTGGAGTTCTCTGTGTAGCTCTCTTCTTTTCATACAGATGAGAAGAGTATCCTACTCTGGTATCTGGTATCCTACCCTGTTAATTCTAGCCACCTTTGAATCTGTGCTTTGTCTCCACCATTCAGAGAGACCCCTAAGTTTAGCTTGAATTTACCTTCCCTGACCTGCAGGTTTGGAAATTTTTTCCAGACCATAAGCTAAGGCAGTTTTACACCTTGATTCATTTGATTCCCATCTTTCAGGGACTACCATCCCACACTGCCTATCATCTTATCTGCAGACTGTTTGATAATTTTTGTCTCTTTTTTTAGTTGCTTAAGGTGAGGGAAAATCTACCCTTTGTTACTCTTTCATGGCAAGAAGGCGAACTTCAACAGATACATCAGGGCTATCACCACTGTAGCAGTAATGACCTTTTTCCTAAGCAAAAATAAGAATTATAGTCTTCCTTACTAAGCCAATTTGAAAGCCATTTAGTGAGGCCAGTCTAGGTAGGCATTCATGCCAGCAGGGTAAGGGAGGTATGTGGCATCGTAGCCCAGAGTGGGTTGTCAGAGCCAGATTTGGGTGAAAAAAACTTCTGTGTGTGCAATGGCCTGGCATAGAGCTTTTGAGTCCAGGTGGGGTGAGGAAATGTCCTCATGGTCTGGCACTAGATGTCAGAGCCATGTAGGTTGAAGAGGGCCTCCGCTGGCAACTGTCCACTGAGACAGCCTTGGAGCAGTGATGCTTCAGTAGCAGTACACACACTTAGTGCCAAAATCCTATCTTCTAAATACTCTTCTCTATTAGAAGGAACCTTGATCTTCTGAGAGAAGTGGCTGACTTCAAGTCTGAGTATGAGATGAGTGTAGAATGTCTTGGGCCCCAAAGTGGTGAAATACTCAGAGAATGATGGGCACAGGCCTGAAGGACATAGAAATTAGAATGGAAGGGCATCCACTGGCCAAATCTGGGAGATTTGGGACATAAAAAACAATAATTAACAGATAATAACTTGTGAATGCAATAAGAATCCATAACCATATGAAAAAGGAGGAGCTTTACTTTAGAGTGGAATACCAACTGATGAATCAGAAAGCACTGATGGACTTTAAAATACCATCATTTGTCAGCTATCATAATGCTAATTAATTCATCCAGTAAACATAAATGAAAATGGAAGTGTGAGTAGCTCAGTCTCGTCCAACCCTTTGCAACCTCATGAACTGAGCCCACCAGGCTCCTCTGTCCAAGGGATTCTCCAGGCAAGAATACTGGAGTGGGTAGTCATTCCCTTCTCCAGGGGATCTTCCTAATCCAGGGATCAAACCTCTAGCATTGCAAGTGGATTCTTCACCATCTGAGCCACAAGAGAAGCCCCAACATAATAAATGCTGAGTGAAACTTTGATGAAGAATAAGATATTTACATTTTCTCATAGTTTTTTCCCGACAAATACTTATTAATTACAAAGGAAAAGAAAGAGTTAACTTTACAGTGGAGAAACCCAGCAGATACCAGCTTAACTCAAGTAATCAAAGTTAACATCATCAGTAATGAGACAAAATAAAATCATGGACCATCAAATAGAATGCAGTAAGAAGGCAATATCAGTTCTGTGCTACTCCTGCCAAAAAGCATAACCTGAATCTAATCATGAGGAAATAGCAGACACCAGATTGAGGGACTTTCTACCCTGTAACTGGCCTGGAGTCTTCTAAATATCAAAGTGATTGAAGGAGGCTGAAGAGACATGAAAAATGTAAAGATTATCCTGGCTTGGATCCTTTGGTGTAAAAAACATCATCAGGACTTTCCTTGAAACTAGAATCTGGATTAGGTGATAACTGTGGATTTCCTGACTATGATAGTTGCATTGTGGTTATGCAGGAGAATGTTGTTATTTGTAGGAGTGTATATTAGTGTGTCCAGGGAAGATGGAACATTGTGTCTTTTACTGATTCTCCAGTGGTTCAGGGATAAAATAATTTTTTGTACTATTCTTTAAATTTTCTGTAAAATTTAAAATTTTTTATAAATAGGATACTTTTAAAAAAGAAAATATTAACCCTTGTTTTCAGCAGGTTTATTCCATAATAGCTGGTTTATCTTTAAGAAAACCCTTAAGAAGCTCTATCAAATTTAATCACATTCAATTAGTGAATTCTTTAACATTTCATTAAATTTGAACAATATTAAGAAAATTGGGAATTATGGTCACTAAAGGAACACTTTTTACTCGTGGTATATAGTTATATTTAGGACTTTACCTCTCTTTCGTTTCAGCCTTGTCAGACCCAAGCAGTAGACTTTCAACTTCTCCTCCTCCTCCAGCAATTGCAGTACCCTTGTTAGAAATGGGGTTCTCTCTCCGGCAGATTGCAAAAGCCATGGAAGCCACAGGTACTGTAACTTTTCAAGTATCAGTATATGCAGATATGAGAAACATGATCTTTATTAAGGGCAATATGTTTTTTAAGAGGCTATAAAGCTTGATAAGATTTTTAATACAAGATTTAATTACAGCTGCATCGTAGCAGGCACTCTTAAACTGATAGCAGGAATAATTATTTTGCCCAAAGTCAATATTATACCTTTTATCCCCCGTTCAGGTGCTCGAGGTGAGGCTGATGCCCAGAACATCACCGTCCTTGCCATGTGGATGATAGAGCACCCTGGGCATGAGGATGAGGAGGAGCCCCAGTCAGGCAGCACAGCTGACTCAAGGCACGGAGCAGCAGTTGCAGGCAGTGGTGGGAAGTCAAATGATCCCTGTTATTTGCAGTCACCAGGAGACATACCATCAGCTGATGCTGCTGAAATGGAGGAAGGCTTTAGTGAAAGGTGAAATTCGAATTTCCATATTCTTGTTCCATGTGTTATAAATGGTGCCTCAAGAACTCTACTTATGTCCCTTCATAGGTGCTTCCAATGGTATGCAAGGTTGATAACTAGAGATATATGAAAAGATGGACATTTCAGTTACAAGTTTATGTTTCTGTGAAGGGTAAAAACGACATGACAGGTTTTGACTTGAATGATATTTTTATGAAAATAAGGAAATAATTTTAATATAAAGTTGCTGAAAAGAACAAACTAAGAACTAAAATGTTTATTCTGAAATAAAACATGTTGATAAAATAATTTTATTATATGTTAAATAACTAGAATGTTCATTTTTACATAATTGATTTAATGCATTCAATAGAAATCTTTGTCTCTTAAAATAAGTTTATATTTTCATCTTACCTTTAATTTTTAATATCCAGTACAGTATACCCTTTTTTAAAGTTGTAAAACAAATTCTGAAATAATGCCTAGTCTAAAAAGAAATGTAGAAACCAATATAACATTGTAAAGCAATTATCATGCAATTAAAAAAAATGTAATAAGATATTTTGTAATTCTTTCTAAAATCCTCCTCATTCAGCACTTCTTACGATTTTAAATCTTCATTTCATTTTAGTTCATGAAGTTATATTGGGGCTTTTGTCTTATATTAATCTGCAGGCTTTTTCTGACAAGTTCAGTGAATATTTCCCTAACTTACTTCGAAATATCTGTTGCTCCAAGGCAAAAATTCCCAGTCATTTCAGATTTTCAGTATATAATCATTTAAGATTTAGTTAAGGCAGCTGACCTCATTTGAATTTGAACTTGTATTAAGCATAATTTCATGGTTGGTGTATTTCAAAATCAGATAAAATTACTGCTCAGAGCAATATGACATTTATAACTTAGGAACTTTGCCAAGCACAAAAGATATATTTCAAAATTTTATCATAAACTTATTTTGTTTTTGATAATACTTGGAGGAAAACATACTGTAAGCAAGTTAGTACCTATGTTTTCTGTTTATGATGATTTTTTTAAATGTGCATTGCTTTCAAACTTGCACTTTTTTAGTGCTGATAATCTGGATCATGCAGAGAATGCAGCTTCTGGAAGTGGACCGCCAGCTAGGGGTCGCTCAGCAGTAACCAGAAGGCACAAGTTTGATTTAGCTGCTCGAACATTGCTAGCAAGAGCAGGTAAGTATATGTTTCACATCCTTCTCTTGGTGCAAGTATTATATAGTTTGTTTATATTTTAAAGTCAATGTAAAAGCAACATTAAAGAAGATGTAGAATAATAATACTAAATATTCAGTACCTCCACATTCAAAGAGCAACTATTTGCATGTTACTTTCTATGCATTTATATAATTTTATTTAATTTAAATCACAGCATATATTCATAAATTTGTTTTTAAGTTCCCTCTGGATGCAGAAGGCTATAGTAGTCACTTGTAAATATTGAGAAATTTCATAAATGCTCTTTCTGCCCTCAAGAAACATAATTTAAGAAGTGAAGATACATGTTTAAGACATCACAGGTGAGAAGGAACTAGAAAGAGTTCTATGCCAAGTAGGCACTGGCTTTTCTGATGTACTTTGTGGACTTCAGGGCTTCACTACTAGGTAAGGCCCTGGATAAGCAAAAATTTATTTTTTCATTACATTAGTAAATATATTGAGGATTAT
>ML664176.1:3740683-3760689 GCA_007570785.1 Antilocapra americana | reverse complement strand
AAATCTAGAATATTTTTTTTGTCAAAACAGAGTTTAATCCTTGAATTCTTAAAACATAAATAATAATTCAGTAGTTTATAGGAACAGAGACATTGAGACTGTCCTAGAACATATAGGGTGTATATTTAATATATAGTGAAAGGGACTGATTTTAAAAAACTGAAAGAATAATAACAGCCCACATTTACTGAGTGTTCTTCTGTATAACAAACTATGAAATATTTTACATAGACTATCTTATTTAAACCTATCAACAACTGTGCAAGATATGAATGCTGTTATCCCCATGTCACAGAAGCAGCAGCACATACGATAGGTAGAATTTTACGTTTATGATCTGGAGTCCAGTAAGTCAGCTGAGATAGGCTCTTACCTGTGTTGTACGGCAGTTAAGAACTGGGAAAATATTCAGAATTATTTTATACATGCAAATAAAATGCCTTTCTTGTTTTGTTCTGAGCGGGGTTATACCGCTCTGTGCAGGCCCACAGGAATCAAAGTCGGAGAGAAGGAATATCTTTGCAACAAGACCCAGGGGCGTTGTATGACTTTAATTTAGATGAGGAATTGGAAATTGATCTTGATGATGAAGCGATGGAAGCTATGTTTGGACAAGACCTGACCAGTGACAATGATATTCTGGGAATGTGGATCCCAGAGGTACTGGATTGGCCTACCTGGGTGTGTGTGACTGCAGCGGGGGCTGCTCTGACTTATTTTCCTGCCCTCCTGTTCTTACAGCTTACTAGTAACAGTCTTGCCTAGAGTTGTAACACTCTGAAAAGTCTGACATCTCATCCTAAAGTTTGGGGCCCTAACACTTGAGGTTACTTTGATACCTACAAACTAATAAGAAAAAGTCTCTCTTGTTGCTTTCTCTGTGCGATTTTATTGCTTCTCTCCCCAGACTAGATAAATAGAGCCATACTGTGATCATTTGATTCTAATATCAAAGATAGATTACAAAATAAGCATCAGGTCCCAATCAACTCTGCTGGGTATTTAACATGGCTGCTCTGCTTATCTTGCTATTGAATGCATGCTCTTCTTCATAGGTTCTATTTAATCACTGTAACGCCTCATTCTAGGAGCCAGTGCCACCTAGATCTTGTAAATACGTCCCTCAAAGGGCAGGGTACATGGTGGGTTTGTATGTTTACATTGTTTAGCATTACACTTTTTGTAGCAGGGAAACTGAGAAGTTCACAAGTGTAAGTTTTATAGGGAAGATCATATACCATATTAAGTTAACAAGATAAATCTAAATGACTTCTTAGAAATTCAGAAAATAGGTATGCATATTATGATCAGATAAAAGTTTTCATTGGAGGGATTTTAAATCATTTGAGATGAGGCGGATTGTTTTTATTAATACTTTTTTTCTCAGTAGCATAGTCAGTTACTTTTATTGTCATTTAGTGTGAGGAAGGGGTAAAGAACACCTTCAGATGGTATGAGATGAATTTGATTTGTTATAGCTTTGATGAACATCTTGCAAATATTCCGGCATATGTAAACAAGTAGTTTAATATAAATGATCTGTTTACTTCTTCTTAATATTATGTTAACTTGACTAATCATGTGATATGAAATCATTTTGTGCAGCATGTTTGTGAGTCTGAAGACAGGGAAGAAGTGGTGGTGTGTGAGCTGTGTGAATGCAGTGTCGTCAACTTCAATCAGCACATGAAGAGAAATCACCCAGGCTGCGGGCGCAGCGCAAACCGCCAGGGCTATCGCAGCAACGGCTCCTATGTGGATGGCTGGTTCGGTGGTGAATGTGGAAGTGGAAATCCATACTACCTGCTCTGTGGCAGCTGCAGGGAAAAGTACTTAGCCCTGAAGACCAAATCCAAGGCAACAAGTTCTGAAAGGTACATTGAAATTGTGTAGATATCCAGACCCTCGACTAAAGTATATAAAAGTATCTCTCATTAAGACATAGAAATTGTAGTTTTCTTCATGTGAGGAATTACCTTCAACCTTTTCTTTATAAAGTCCTGTGATTGCTGAATTAGATACAGGGATGAGGGAGGTGGAAGAATTCAAGTTCCTGCCAGAGGTGGCAGTCTATAGTCTGGGAACAGTGGTATGGCCTCAGGTCCTTCACTGGAGTTTGACTGCATTAATCTTAAATTTGTTAACAAATTGTGAGTGGGACCCTTGCTTTAACCTTCAGGAGGCTTATGTTCCTTTTTTTCCTTTGATGTTTTTCACCATATTTTTGACACCTTGATTAAGATCTTTTTTCTTGATTAAAAAAATTGACTATTTAGATTAAATGAGTTTCCATGAAAATATTACTTCTTTATATTCCTAAATAGCAATTAATTGCTAATGAGTAAGGTTTTTGCCCTTACTGTCAACTATTAAAATCCTTAAAGTGTTGTGGAATAGGCTTTGATTAAAAGATTTACGTAAGGGACTTCCCTGGTGGTTCAGTGGTTAAGAATCCACTTGCCAATGCAGGGAACATGGCTTCAATCCCTGGTTCAGGAAGATTCCACATGCTGCAGAGCAGTTGAAGTTCATGGGCCGCAACTCCTAGAGTCTGAGCACTCTAGGGCTTGTGTTCTGCAACAAGAGAAGCCACTGCAATGAAAAGGTCGTGCACTGCAATGAGGAGTTAGCCCTCACTCACGGCAACTAGAAAAAGCCCACATGTAGCAATGAAGACCCAGTGCAACCAAAAATAAATAAATAAATCAGGGGGAAAAAAGATTTATGTTGGTTACCCAGAAACCTCCACAGTTATTTAATAAAATAGTCACTGATTTTGTAAACACCTACGTACCAGTAGTTTTTATTATATTAGCCCATAACATGAAGGGACTTTCCAGGTGGCACCTAGTGGTAAATAACCCACCTGCCAGTGCAGGAGACACAGGAGACCCAGTTTCGATCCCTCGGTTGGGAAGGAGGGACTGGAGGAGGAAATGGCAACCCACTCAGTATTCTTGCCTGGAAAATCCCATGGACAGAGGAACCTTGCAGGCTATAGTCTATGGGGTTGCAAAGAGTCGGACATGACTGAGCAACTAACACTTTCACCTTCCATAACATGAAACATACATTTTTATTTTGTGTTGCTGTATTAATCACCTTTTAAAATGTCCTAATGACATAATTTGCACTTTGGAGTAATAATTGTTTTATATGAAAACACAATGTTCTTTGTGTTTGGTGCAGGTACAAAGGACAAGCTCCAGATCTTATTGGCAAGCAGGACAGTGTATATGAAGGTAGTTGTTATAAGAACCTCTTTATTTCACATGTATTTTTGTATATACAGTCTACTTAACATCTGTTACTAAAACTTAACCTTCATATGTTTCTCTGTATTTATGTACACGTTAACTTAAACTTCCCCCCAAAAGTTGAAGATAGTATGATAGCAATAGCCCTAATTTTAAAAGTCAAGTCAACATTTTCCCATAGAATGTTAATTTCTGTGTGGCGTGTATATTTTTTCAAAGTAGGTTAAGTATGAAGTATTAATACATTTTGAATTTTCATCCTAATTGTGGAAAGTAAAAAATAAAAAAGTGAACATCAGTTCTGGAGCATTCATTTATTTGAAATAACTCAGTAACTCAAATAACTAATGATCATGGACAGGGTCAGTAACTCTTTGTTGGCCCATAACAATATTTTTTATTAGTTGAAACCTCCATTACCAACTGTAACGTGTGCCATTGGTTTAAATAGATTTGTTCTCACTCCCTTTCCCTTAGCCCCACTGTGACTCCAGAGTGCAGTTTAGTTGGGTTACCAGGAGATGGTGCTATATTTTATTTTGTAGGCACTGACTAGGCTTTCAACCCATCTGCATCTTAGACCTTCACAATAACCATTGCCAGCAGGGTTGTGTCATGTTTATATTTACATACCACCCACTTCTTTATTTAAATTCCAGAAGACTGGGACATGTTGGATGTTGATGAAGATGAAAAGCTAACGGGTGAAGAAGAGTTTGAATTACTTGCTGGCCCTCTTGGTTTAAACGACCGCCGCATTGTACCAGAACCAGTTCAGTTCCCTGACAGTGATCCATTAGGAGCATCAGTAGCAATGGTAACAGCAACCAACAGTATGGAAGAGACTCTGATGCAAATAGGTAAACTTGGAATGCTGATTGGCATGAATTTTATAGAGTCTATATTAATTTGCTTCTTAGAAAAGTAAATAATAAGGTAGAGGTTAATAATAATGAGTTCAATATTTCCTGTCCCATCAACTATCTTTAGCCAGATGTTTTAATGTTTTGAAGGTATAATGTAATATTGACTTCTGATTCTTCTGTTTTTATAAAATATTCAAGTGATAAAAATAATTTATAAAATGCAGAGTTTTTTTTTAACTTGTGTTAAGAGAAACCTGGAAACAAAAACTATTTTGTAATATTCTTTAATTTGGGTGAGAAGGAATGCTAATTTTTGTTTTATGAAATACTAAATCAAGAATTGGAGCAGTATTGGTGACAACCCTTTACATGTATTCAAAGCATATTTTTAAAACTATATTTTTTCTATATTTGTTAATATCATTGGAAGTGATAATGAGCAAAACTAAAAAAAACAAAAAAATTTAAGAATAATTTTTTCCTTTAATAAATTATTGACTTAGAAACATCTATTTCTCCCAAACCATTTTCTATATAACAAAGTTTTATAGATGAGCAAAATATATTGATTTGCTTTATTTCCTAGAACCTCGCTACCTATGGAAAACTTTTCAGTAGTTTGACTATTTTTTTCCTTACCTTCTTGAAAACTGAGCAAAATCTTACATTTTTCAGGTTGCCATGGCTCTGTAGAAAAGAGTTCCTCTGGGAGAATAACATTGGGTGAACAGGCAGCTGCCTTAGCAAATCCTCATGACCGGGTGGTTGCTTTAAGGAGAGTGACGGCTGCTGCTCAAGTTCTTCTGGCCAGAACTATGGTCATGAGGGCTCTGTCTCTTCTCTCAGTCAGGTAAGTGTTATTCTGTGTCAAAAGATGCTAAGTTAGTTTCTTGTACATATTGGACAGGAGTCTGGTATTGTTTGGGAAGAAGAAATAGAAGTTTTAGAAACTTGAATAGCTACTGTTAAAGAAATTAGACAATAGTCATCATTATTATTTGTTCATTCATTCATTTAGTCAGTCAGTTAATGTTTGGGTCTTTTTAGGCAGAAAATATTGCTGTTTTAGTAACTGAGTAAACTGAAAACATTTTATTATCTGAAAGGGGAAACTAAACCATTGATCCATTTAATGTAGGGTAAAACTAGAAGGTTGAGTGAGTTTTTCTGCAGGGTTTACCAACTGTATAGCTAAGTCAGCCTGCATATTGTGGAGGCTCCTGCTGTGTTCATACTGTGGAATGTAATGTTAAAAAAGGGAAGAGAACCAAGAATACCTAAAAGACATCCATTTAAGAAATGATTAAGTAGGGATCAGTTCAGTTCAGTTCAGTCACTCAGTTGTGTCCAACTCTTTGTGACCCCATGAATTGCAACACGCCAGGCCTCCTTGTCCATCACCAACTCCTGGAGTTTACTCAAACTCATGTCCATCAAATCTGTGATGCCATCCAGCCATCTCATCCTCCGTCGTCTCCTGCTCCTCCTGCCCCTAATCCTTCCCAGAATCAGGGTCTTTTTGAATGAGTCAACTCTTTGCATGAGGTGGCCAAAGTATTGGAGTTTCAGCTTCAACATCAATCCTTCCAATGAACATCCAGGACTGATCTTCTTTGGGATGGACTGTTGGATCTCCTTGCAGTCCAGGGGACTCTCAAGAGTCTTCTCCAACACCACAGTTCAAAAGCATCAATTCTTTGGCGCTCAGCTTTCTTCAACATCCAACTCTCACATCCATTCATGACTGCTGGAAAACCATAGCCTTGACTAGACAGACCTTTGTTGGCAAAGTAATGTCTCTGATTTTTAATATGCTATCTAGGTTGGTCATAACTTTCCTTCCAAGGAGTAAGCGTCTTTTAATTTCATGGCTGCAATCACCATCTGCAGTGATTTTGGAGCCCCCCAAAATAAAGTCTGACACTGTTTCCACTGTTTCCCCATCTATTTCCCATGAAGTGATGGGACTGGATGCCATGAACATTAGTTTTCTGAATGTTGAGCTTTAAGCCAACTTTTTCACCTGCACTTTCATCAAGAGGCTCTTCAGTTCTTCACTTTCTGCCATAGTGTGGTGTCATCTGCATATCTGAGGTTATTGATTTTCTCCCAGCAATCTTGATTCCAGCTTGTGCTTCTTCCAGCCCAGCCATTTCTCATGATGTACTCTGCATATAAGTTAATTAAGCAGGGTGACAACACACAGCCTTGACGTATTCCTTTTCCTATTTGGAACCAGTCTGTTTTTCCATGTCCAGTTCTAACTGTTGCTTCCTGACCTGCATACAGGTTTCTCAAGAGACAGGTCAGGTGGTCTGGTATTCTCATGTCTTTAAGAATTTTCCACAGTTTATAGTGATCCACACAGTCAAAGGCTTTGGGATAGTCACTAAAGCAGAGGTAGATGTTTTTCTGGAAGTGTCTTGCTTTTTCGATGATCCAGTGGATGCTGGCAATTTGATCTCTGCTTCCTCTGCCTTTTCTAAAACCAGCTTGAACATCTGGAAGTTCACGGTGCACATATTGCCGAAGCCTGGCTTGGAGAATTTTGAGCATTACTTTACTAGCACGTGAGATGAGTGCAATTGTGTGGTAGTTTGAGCATTCTTTGGCATTGCCTTTCTTTGGGATTGGAATGAAAAGTGACCTTTTCCAGTCCTGTGGCCACTGCTAGTTTTCCAAATTTGCTGGCGTATTGAGTGCAGCACTTTCACAGCATCATCGTTCAGGATTTGAAATAGCTATTTAACAGTAAATCAATGAAGACAGAAGGACCCTGAAAGAAACTCAAAATTTAGATGAGACTATATGGTGTTGGCTCAAGAATAGACAGTATGGTCTATGGACTATGAAAAACAAACTTTAGAAACTGACTCATACATGTAGATTAATATTTGATTTATAGTTTGATTTTTGACAGTACGTACCTTGTAGAGCAATGAGGAAAGGATAATCTTTTCAGTAACTTGGGCTAGGTCAGATAGTTTATTCACATCGGCAAAAAAATGAGTCTTGGCTCCAACCTCAAACTATATAAAGGCAGTATTTTCAAGTGACTTTTTGGTCTAAATGTAAAACATATATCAGTAACATTTCTGTAAGATAACGAAGGTTTTATTCTTAATCTTGGAACAAGCAGAGATTTCTTAAGCAAGTCACAAAAGGCATTCACTTTAAATTAAAAAATTGATAAATTGGACTACCTTAAAAAAGAACTTTTGTTCAGCAAAAGTCATTTAGGAAGTAAAAAGTCAGAAAGTAGAAAAAAACCCTGGAATGGGAGATGATTTAGCGATGCGTATAACCAGCAAAATAAATAAAGTATTCTTACAAACCAATAAGAGACGGAAAAAGAAAAATGGACACAATACAAAATAATATAAAAGATCTTGAAATGGTCAATAAACATGAACAAAAAGATGTTCAGCCCCATTACTCTTCAGAGAAATGAAAGTAAGATATGACTACACACCCATCAAAATGGCTAAAATTTAAAAGACTGAAGGGAGAAAAGTGAACTTGAGGATGTGAAACATCTAGATCTCTCATACACTGCTAGTGCAAAAATAAATTAGGATAGTTAGTTTAGAAAACTCTTGGACAGTACCAACTAAAAGTGAGTATTAATGTACTTATGACCCAGAAAAACACTTCTGGGTATATATCCAACAGATGTGCGTATTACTTATGTGTACCCAGAGATGTCGGAAAGAACATTCATGGCAGTGCCGTTCATAATAGCCCCATGCTGTCATGTGTATGGAGAAGTGAATTGTGGTAAATTTCATTTATATAGGCAGATCTTTTTTTATTGCAGTCTGTTGTGCTTTGCAGATATTAGGTTTTTTGTTGGTTTTTTTTTTAACAAATTGAACGTTTGTGGCAGCCCTGAGTTGAACAAGTCTGTCGGCACTGTTTTTCCAATAATATTTGCTCATTTCATATTTCTGTGTCACATTTTGGTAATTCTTGGACTGTTTCAAGCTTTTTCATTATTATATTTGTTATGGTGATCTGTGATCAGTGATCTTTGATGTTACTGTTCCAGAAAGATTACTGAAGGCTTAGATGATTAACATTTTTTAGCATTAAAGTGTTTTTAAATTGAGCTATGTATTAATACATTGTTCTTTTAGGCGTAATGTTGTCACGCCCTTAACAGACTACAGTATAGTGTAAGCATGACTTCTATATGCACTGAAAAACAAAAAAAATTTGGCCTTCTTAATTGCAATATTCATTTTATTGTCATGGTCTGGAACTGAACCTACATCTCCACGTTACGCCTATGTGTCAGTGAAAGTGAATAACTGCTGCTAATAATGCAACAGCATGGATAAATCTTACAAGCATAATGTTGAATGAAAGAAGCCAGACATAAGAGAATACACACTTTATTGTCCTATCTGTATGAAATTCAAAAACAGGCAAAACTGATTTATGGCCTTAAACATCAGAATAGTAGTTATTTTTGAGGGCCTGGAGATTGAGAAGGGCCCAAGTAGTCTTCTGGGATGTTGGTAGTGTTCTGTTTCTTGATCTTGAAGGTGGTTACATAGGTTTGTTCAGTTTGTGAAAATTCATGGTTTATGAGTATTCCTCTAAATTATACTTTGATAATTCAGGTATACTTCAAGTGTGTGTCGATATTTATTAAAACAAAGGTTTCACTAACAATATCCAGGTTTTTATTTTTGGACATCGCTTACATACATATATGCAGTAGGACATGTATGACTAGGATAGTGCAGCCTGCCTTTTATTTTGGTTATTGGTGCTGTGGATTGTATGTGGGGCTCCAAATGGTTGCTTAAATCTGTTTTCTTTATGTATCTAAAGGGTGTTCTTTTTCTGGCAGTGGTTCCAGTTGTAGCCTGGCTGCTGGTCTTGAATCTCTGGGGCTTACAGATATCCGGACTTTGGTTCGATTAATGTGCTTGGCTGCAGCAGGGAGAGCTGGCCTCTCCACCAGTCCTTCTGCCATGGCAAGCACTTCAGAACGTTCACGAAGTGGGCACAGCAAGGCCAACAAGCCCATTTCTTGCCTGGCCTACCTGAGCACAGCAGTGGGATGTCTAGCATCAAACACTCCTAGTGCTGCAAAGCTCCTGGTGCAGTTGTGTACACAGGTAGGATAGCTTTCAGTGCTTTTCTTATTTTATTGCTTATTTCCAACCAATTCTTAAAGAAACTTGTGAAGTAAAAAAGCTTCTTTTCCAAAATTAAAGATTAAATGTGTTTGTTCTGATTGCCTCTTCAGAACTTGATTTCGGCTGCAACAGGTGTAAATCTAACCACAGTTGATGATCCAATTCAGCGAAAGTTTCTACCTAGCTTTCTCCGAGGAATTGCTGAAGAGAATAAACTTGTAACCTCCCCAAATTTTGTTGTAACTCAGGCCCTTGTGGCATTACTAGCAGACAAAGGGGCCAAACTGAGACCTAATTATGATAAGTCAGAAGTTGAAAAGAAAGGTGAGTTTCGTATGATTTAAATATATAGTCTTTTAATCAATTTGATATATGTTTTAAAAAATGTTTTTGCATTGTTGTATGTGATGAATTATATAACAACATATACGGTGGAAGTGACAGATTCAAGGACTTAGATCTGATAGACAGAGTGCCTGAAGAACTGGGGATGGAGGTTTGTAACATTGTATAGCAGGCAGTGATCAAAGCCATCCCCAAGAAAAAGAAACGCAAAAAGGCAAAATGGTTGTCTGAGAAGGCCTTACAAATAGCTGAGAAAAGAAGAGAAGCAAAAGGCAAAAGAAAAAAGGAAAGATATACCCATATGAATGCAGAGTTCCAGTGAATAGCAAGGAGAGATAAGAAAGCCTTCCTCAGTAATCAATGCAAAGAAATAGAGGAAAACAAAAGAATTGAAAAGACTAGAGATATCTTCAAGAAAATTAGGGAGACCAAGGGAACATTTCACGCAAAGATGGGAACAATAAAGGACAGAAATGGTATGGATCTATCAGAAGCAGAAGATACTAAGAAGAGGTGGTAAGAATACATAGGAGAACTATACAAAAAAGGTCTTCATGACAGAGATAACCTTGATGGTGTGGTCACTCACCTAGAGCCAGATATCCTGGAATTCAAAATCAAATGGGCCTTAGGAAACACCACTATGACAAAGCTATGGAGGTGATGGAATTCCAGTTGAGCTATTTCAAATCCTAAGAGATGATGCTGTGAAAGTGCTACACATTATTGCCAGCAAAATTGGAAAACTCAGCAGGGGCCACAGGACTGGAAAAGGTCAGTTTTCATTCCAATCCCAAAGAATGGCAATGCCAAAGAATATTCAGACTACTGCACAATTGTACTCATGTCACACGCTAGCAAAGAAATGCTCAAAATTCTCCAAGCGAGGCTTCAGCAGTACGTGAACCATGAACTTCCAGATGTTCAAGCTGGATTTAGAAAAGCCAGAGGAACCAGAGATCAAATTGCCAACATTCGTTGGATCATCAAAAAAGCAAGAGAGTTCCAGAAAAACATCTGCTTTATTGACTGTGCCAAAGCCTTTGACTGTGTGGATCGCTATAAACTGTGGAAAACTCTTAAAGAGATGAGAGTACCAGACCACCTTACCTGCCACCTGAGAAACCTGCATGCGGATCAAGAAGCAGCAGTTAGAAGTGGACATGGAACAACAGACTGGTTCCAAATTGGAATAGGAGTATGTCAGGGCTATATCTTGTCACCTTGCTTATTTAACTTATATTCAGAGTACATACATAATGTGAAATGCTGGGCTGGATGAAGCACAGGCTGAAATCAAGATTGCTGGGAGAAATATTAATAATCTCAGATATACAGGTGATACCATGCTTATGGCAGAAAGCAAAGAGGAGGTAAAGAGCTTCTTGAGAAAGGTGAAAGAGGAGAGTGAAAAAGCTGGTTTAAAGGTTGACATTCGAAAAATGAAGATCATGGCGTCTGGTCCCATCACTTCATGGCAAATAGATGGGGAAGCAGTGGAAACAGTGACAGACTTTATTTTCTTGGGCTCCAGAATCACTGCAGATGGTGACTGCAGCCATGAAATTAAAAGACACTTTCTCCTGGGAAGAAAAGCTATGACAAATCTAGACAGTGTGTTAAAAAGTAGACATTACTTTGCCAACAAAGATCTGTCTAGTCAGAACTATGGTTTTTTTCATTAGTCATGTATGGATGTGAGAGTTGGATGTAAAGAAGGCTGAGCGCTGAAGAATTGATGCTTTTGAACTGTGGCATTAGAGAAGACTCTTGAGAGTCCCTTGGAAAGCAAGGAGATCAAACCAGTCAATCGTAAAGGGTATCAGCCCTGAATATTCATTGGGAAGACTGATGCTGCAGTTGAAACTCCCAATACTTTGGCCACCTGATGCAAAGAGCTGACTCACTAGAAAAGACCTTGATACTGGGAAGGATTGAAGGCAGGAGGAGAGGGGAATGACATTGGATGAGATGATTGGATGGCATCACTGTCTCAATGGACATGAGTTTGAGCAAGCTCTGGTAGGTGAAGGACAGGGAAGCCTGGCATGCTGCAGTCCATGGGGTTGCAAAGAGTTGGACACAACCGAGCGCCTTAGCAATGTGTAGTTAAGTTAGGTCATAACAAAAGTGCATGGATACTTTTTCATTTTGCATGGAAATAAATACTAGAAAATATACCAGATTTATCTTTTTTAATTAGATTATTTTATTCGATTATGGTTTGAGTCACCATAGATAATAATCACGGTAGGTTTCCATAATATAATTTATATAAAGTAGTGCTGTTTTTCTCTTTGTCTTAATATGATATACTTGAAGGGACTACTTAAATACACTGTGTACCCTTCTCTTCACCATTTGGCCAAGAGAGATGGGCTTTTGGAGCTATCAAGGCAGTCCCTTGATTGGCTATTAAGATCACTTTTGAGCAGCAAAAGCCAAACTCTTATATTTTAGGACATGCTCACTCTACCCTGGCCTTAAACTGATGTCTGCTGTATTCTCAGTCTATGTATCCTTAGAGCTAAGACTGTTGATTAATGTATATAAATGTATATTTGCAGTGAATCATATTTATTATAGAATTTTATGTGAGATAAGTGCTTTATAACTTGTATGCATATCTCAGTGAAATAATTGCTTGAAAAAGTGCTAATTCGTAAAAGATGGGTTAACCCATTTTTGTTTGTTCACCACCACCAGCTCTCACTGGGCATCATTTCATTGTTTTGTTTAAGCAGGTTTAACTGCCCAATTGTATGCCCATCCTTCCTATGATCCTTCTGCTGTAGGCCCTCTGGAGCTGGCTAATGCCCTGGCAGCCTGCTGCCTCTCCTCACGGCTATCCTCACAGCATAGGCAGTGGGCTGCTCAACAGCTTGTGCGCACTCTTGCTGCACATGACCGCGACAACCAAACTACTCCACAAACACTTGCTGATATGGGAGGAGATCTCAGAAAATGCTCCTTTATCAAGTTGGAGGCGCATCAGAACAGAGTATGTATTTTAAGCCCCAAGTGTGTTGATCACCTTATGTAAGATAAAATAGGTTTTGCTGTTCTCCAAGCGCTTAAAGTTTAGATCATGGGGTGTGTATATGTGTATCTCTCTTTCTCTGTCTCTCTCGCTCTCATACGCACACACATGTGTGTGCTGAATTATCAGTATTTGCTAATTACCAACTCTCCTTTCTCTACATGTGTATGTTGTATGCTATATAATCTGATATAAATGAGAATATCACATGGGGGATGAGAAGAAAACCAAAGGAATAACCTCACGAAAGATAAGAGCTTATATATGCAAGGGGAGAAAAAATTGACCCTACTGTTTTAATCTAACCCACTGGGCCCCTGAGCAGTGACAAGGGAAGTTTAGGAAATGAAAACTGATCATATGGGAGAACGGCATTGAAACATGTAAACTATCATATGTGAAATGAATCGCCAGCCCAGGTTTGATGCATGATACAGGGTGCTCAGGGCTGATACACCGGGATGACCCAGAGGGATGGTATTGGGAGGGAGGTATGAGGGGAGTTCTGGAAGGGGAACACATGTATATCCATGGCTGATTCATGTCAATGTGTGGCAAAACCAACATGATAATGTAAAGAAAAAAATAAATTAATTATTTTAAAAAATTTAATTTTCCCTCCTTTTTCCAAATCTCAAAAAAAAAAAGGAAATGAAGACTGACCTCTACTTTTCCAATTTAAAAATCATTTTTTAGTCTTGTAATTTGTTTTACAGAACATATTGAATACTTCTATTTTATTGGATTAAAAAAACTTTAATTAAACAAACATGTTTAGTAAAGATTGTAACAAGTCTGAGATAATTCAAATGAGTTTGGGCATAGTATTTTAAAGATATACCTCATATAGGTATATATTTACAAGCCAATTAGAAAGAATTAGGCTATGCATATTGTTTTACAACATGGATACTTTTACAGTTCCACGGTAGATTTATTTTTAATTTGATATAACTCTTTCAAATTACAGAATCATTTGAGTTAAAACTTGCTCACATATTGCTGGACTTTTTACCTTTTCTAGGTAATGACTTGTGTTTGGTGTAATAAAAAAGGACTCTTGGCTACAAGTGGCAATGATGGCACCATCCGGGTGTGGAATGTCACCAAGAAGCAGTATTCACTGCAACAGACCTGTGTGTTCAACAGATTGTGAGTACTGATGTTAGCTCCCTTGGGTAACATTTAAAAATAGGCAAATCCTAAACATGTTTCATCTTGGTTGTGTTAGTATAATCAAATTGTCTCTCAAGTTTTTTATAATTTTTTATTTCAGAACAGTTTCAAATGTGTTGTTTTTGGTTTTTTGCAAGATAGGAATTAATTAATTAATTAAATTTTGGCTGCACTGGGTCTTCCTTGCTGGGCATGGGCTTTCTATAGTTGCGGCGAGTAGGGGGTACTCTCTAGTTGCAATGCACAAGCTTCTCACTGTGGTGACTTCTCTCTTTGCAGAGTACAGGTTCTAGGCACAGGGCTTCAGTAGTTGTGTTGCATGAACTTAATTGCCTCTCAGCATGTAGAATCTTCCCAGACAGGGGTCCCCTGCATTGGCAGATGGTCTCTCAACCACTGGACCACCAAGTCCTGCTAGATAATAATTTAGAAGATAAAAATATTAACTGTCAGTATCTGCACTTTCTCAGAATTAAAGTAAGGTCTACTCTGCTAACATGTTCAATTCTACAAAACAACAGGCTTATTTTCCATCATTCTTCAAGGATTATTTAGGAATTACGAGTAATGATATTTCTTCTGTAGCACAGTGTAGCATCTTTTCTATTTTTATACCTAAATACAAAACTTCCCTAGCTATTAGACAAGCAAGAATCAGTGCGCCCTGAGTAATAATCATATGTATAAACCATGCAGAATCAGAATATTTTGTTGACAGATTATGTAGTACATTAAAGGATGAATTGTCTAAGTAATACTCTTTTGTAATTCTACAGTTTTCACATTATGACAAACACTAGCAATTATGTGATTGTGAAATACTACTAGCCAAGCTTTTGAAATGTAAGAGTCTCTCTTTGTGTACTATGGTCTATATAAAACCCTTATTTTAAGATTTAGGATTTAGTTTCCTTTTGGATGATGGATTAGAATTCCATACGTATCTGTTGTATTCTAGGGAAGGTGATGCTGAGGAAAGCCTAGGATCACCCAGTGATCCAAGTTTCTCACCTGTTTCCTGGAGTATCAGTGGCAAATACCTAGCTGGGGCTTTGGAAAAGATGGTGAATATCTGGCAAGTTAATGGTAAGAGTCACATAAATACTAGTAAACTACTGAAGGTACTCTTTCTCTCAGCCTTCTAAGTTCAAACATTGGCTTCTCTTCACCTTGAATCTCACAATATATTTACCAACTGTGGAAATCTATGCATAGTATGATTTAAAATTAAAGAGTGTTCATTTCCTGACTTTCATTTCTAAAAGTTTCAATTAACCTGGTAATTGTAAACTAAAAATTCCTTTTATGTACCACTCAGCATTCAGCCTAGGATTAGAGAGGTAGCAATCACTACATTTCCAGCTATGTGTTCTTTTGAATCAGTTGAAATATTTCTATTAATTTTGTCTCTTTCACAGTTACAGACTCTTGTTGATTTTTAATGTATCTCTGGAAAATAGAAGTTATTTTTGTAATCTTCGGCTTACCAGTATTTTTGTTTGCTTTTCCTTATTTGAGGAATTGCTAGCCTTAACTATAGATGAATTTCATATGTTAATTTGGTTTTCAGTAATTATTAGGAAAATTAAGTGACATTTGTATACTGATTATTTTCCTTTATTCTTGCTCTTACTAAAGCTATCTTTTTGCTATTAATAGTTACAGAAAAACTCAATTTGATAATTAAATGTAGTATATAAATGAAGGATCCAGCCTTGCAGTCTTATTCATTAGTAGGCTATTATGAAATTGGCGACTGCTTTGAGCATGTTAAATAGTACTTGTTTTTGTTATTGCTCTCAAGAATTAAGTGACAACTAGTTAACATTTTTTCCCTCTCTAGGAGGAAAGGGGTTAGTAGATATTCAGCCTCACTGGGTATCTGCTCTGGCTTGGCCAGAAGAGGGTCCGTCTATAGCCTGGTCAGGAGAGTCTCCAGAACTGTTGTTGGTGGGACGGATGGATGGGTCTCTAGGACTGATTGAAGTTGTTGATGTATCCACCATGCACCGTCGAGAACTGGAGCATTGCTATCGAAAGGATGGTAAATGATTAGACTTGTATCTGGTTGAGAAAGTGTTCCCTCTAATCTAATAGATATACTCTTTTGGCACATGCTGAGTAAATATTACTTTAAGTTTTGTTTCCTAAATTGCCCAGTTGGTATTCTATTTTAGTTAGCTGCTAAGTTGAAAGATAGTTCTCTATCAACTCCTACCACACAATTACTGCCAAAATAAGACCTAAATTACTATTTATTTTTTGTGTAAGTGTCTGAACACTTACAGCGCTCTTGAGGTCTCCCTAGAAAGTTGAGAATGTCCAAGAGGAAAAAAGATAATAACCATTGATGGAGATGAAATTCTTAACAAATGTGTGAAATTAAGGAAATGAGGAAGGAGGAGGAGGGGAGGGATGTTCCTGATTTGAGAGTCATACAAGGAAGCCCTTCACTTATTTTCTCACTCTCTTCATTTTGGATGGCTTGGCATCATACTGAATAGTTCTGTTAGATGATTTGGGGGAGTAGGATATCTCAAAGATCCTAATCCCAACTTCTGTGGTACTCTTTTAACAGGATAGAACAGGTTTTTTTTTTTTTTTTTTAAGATTTTTAAAATAGATAGTACCATCATATGGTTCAAAAATTTTAGTTTAAAAAGATATAGTAGGAAATTCCCTGGCAGTCCAGTGGTTAGGACTCTGTGCTTCCACTGCAGGGGACACAGGTTTGATCCCTGTTCAGGAAACTAAGATCCCACATGCCACATGGCATGGCAAAAAAAGAAATGAAAAAATATACAATGCAGTCTTTATCACATTTACTCAACTCCCATGTCCCCATTGGATTTCCACAGAAACTGTTTTTTACTTCTTTTGTAGCCTTCTGGTGTTACATATACTAAAATAAATATAGATATAGATTGTTAGAATATAACATGTTTGATAGAATGTGCAAACACAAGGAATAGGCAGTATTAAGCAAAGGAAAGGATAGGTAACTTTTCATCTAAGAGTTGGGTTATTTCACTTGTTAGTTTCATGGTAGATTCTGGTCCAAAAGGAGAGAACCTAAAATCAGCAAGGGAATTCAATTTTTGTTTCTCTTTTTCAATAACTACTTGAAAAGAATGAAAGATTAAAAATGAGATACTCCTTGTCACTTACAAATAACACCTTTAAAGTGTGTTGCATGAAATCCCTGCTGTAAGCCTACATTTTGTCTAAATGCATTAAAGAGATGTTTGTAAACTTACTTCCAGTAGTTGTAGTGGAATATATTTGTTGCAGAGTCTCTTTTAAAGTGAGACAATGACAAGTCTCTCATTTTCTTTTTAAAATTTTTATTTTGTTTTTATCATGTTAGTGTCTGTAACTTGCATTGCTTGGTTCAGTGAAGACAGACCATTTGCAGTGGGATATTTTGATGGAAAATTGTTATTGGGAACAAAAGAACCACTTGAGAAAGGAGGCATTGTCCTAATTGATGCACATAAGGTAAAGCGTCTTTACCAAATGATTACTTTTTCTTATTTTATACTGTAGTATTGCTTGAAACTAGTTTCTCAAAAAATGTTTTTACCTCAGCCATTTGTGATTTAATATTCTATTGTTATACAAAGTTTTTGGACCATGTATATAAATGGAGAAATCTGTGTAAGAAAGCTGTTGAGCTAAGAGATAAAACCGAAACAGTGATATAGGATACCTTGGTCAGAGTACCTCCCAGTAATGCTAGAAATTCCATATATGAAGAATGATTCCGTTACCTTAAACAGAAGTTACCAATTCAAAAGCTTATGGGGCCATTAGTTAAGTAACATAAATTCATGAAGCTAGTGGTTGAAACAGGTGAAGGAGGGTAAAAAAGTCAGAAAAATAGAGCCTGTTTTACAGAGTGAAGTAAGTCAGAAAGAGAAAAACAAATATTGTGTACTAGCACATATATATGGAATCTAGAAAGATGGTACTGGTGAAGCTATTTGCAGAGCAGTAGTGGAGACACTAGACATTGAGGACAGACTTATCGACACGGCTGGCGGGAGAGGAAGGAGAGGGTGCGATGTATGGAGAAAGTAACATGGAAACGTACATTACCATATGTAGAATAGATAGCCAATGGGAATTTGCTAATATGACTCAGGGAACTCAAACAGGACTCGGGAACCAACTAGAGGTGTGGGATGGCAAGGGAGATGGGAGGGATGTTCAAGTGGGAGGGGACATGGGTAAACCTGTGGCCAATTCATGTTGATGTTTGGAAGAAACCAACACAATATTGTAAAGCAGTTATCCTTCAATTAAAAATAAATTAAAAAAAAAATCAGAACCCCGTGAAGACAACTGTATAAACATAAAACATGTCCCAAATTCTCATAGTATTAGCTATTCTTGGTGTAAGAGGTTCTTCTTTAAAAAAAAAAAAGCCTCTCCTTTTTCATATTTTGATAATCAGTAGTCAATAAAAATAACTTTAAAAATGGTGATGAAAGATAGCATATTCCTTCTGAATTAGAATTTCATAATTCATTCATCCAAATAACATTTATTGGGCTTTGATTGCAGCAAATATATCTAATGCAGACTATATTAAACGATGAGTTAGTTAGTGGTTGGAAATAATATAATAGTATCTGATTTGCATAAAATGTCCATTTCAAAATAATTAAATGATAGAAGTATAGGTCATAAACTACTAAGTTTTAAGTCTTTGTAAAGCAAACATTACTATGATATTTTCTCCTTCTGCCATTTTAAGGATACTCTTATTAGTATGAAGTGGGACCCAACAGGTCATATTCTTATGACATGTGCCAAAGAAGAAAATGTGAAACTCTGGGGACCAATTTCAGGGTGCTGGCGCTGTCTACATTCACTCTGCCATCCATCTATCGTAAATGGCATTGCTTGGTGCAGCCTTCCAGGGAAAGGATCCAAATTGCATTTACTGATGGCCACGTATGTTATAAATTTGTGTGTGTGTGTCTTAATCTTTATATTAGTGTAGACTGTTACTTGTATTTTAAGTGTGGCTTCTCAATAATTTTAAACTGTTTGTTACCAGTTATTGTTTTTATAATGTATAATACTATAAGATCACCTTAGAAAAATAAAGAACAGTTTTCCAATGTAAAGCTTTGGCTATGCAGTCCAAAGATAAGCCATCTCCTTAACTCCATGTAATATTGGTAAAACATGGGTCCTACTTGTATTTCTTGTGAAATTATAGCATACCTACCACAAATAAAATTTTTAAATATATTGTAGTAGTTCTATCAGGTCTTAATTGATTGCTGTTTGAAAATATTTTTACTTCTACATGTTGACATGTTTTGGTTTTATGTAATCAAATTTTTCAAGTGGCTGTCAGAGTGGCTTAGTATGTGTTTGGCGTATTCCCCAAGATACCACACAGACCAGTGTGACTAGTTCAGAAGGATGGTGGGACCAGGAATCAAGTTGCCAGGTAAGTGTTATGGTGTTTTTTCAAGACTTTATTTGAAACCTTAGATAGTATATGTTATCAAGTAGTCATCCTACTTGGTATCTCAAATGTCAAGAATAGTTAGGGAAATGTGAATAATTGTCGTACTTTGTGTGCTTTTTGAATTAGCTTTACTTTTTTTTTTTTTTAAGTCAGAGATAACCATAATTACTTGTTAAGGTGACATACTCAGTAAATATCAAGTGGTGATCATTTATGGTATATAATGAACACTACCAATAGGTAAGTCCCAAGTTAAAGGTTTTTGGTACAGTGAAGTAGGAACACCACAGGAGCACTCCTATCCAGAGGATCTCCTACTGATACCAGAACTCCATCTATAGAACTGTTCCTTTACATTAAACAGAGGTTAAAAATTATAGTAGACAGGAAATTTCCTGGTGGTCCAGTGGTTAGGGCTTGGCACTTTCACTGCTGTAACCCTAGGATCAATCCAAGGTCAGGAAACTAAGATGCCAAAATGTATGATGTGGCCAAAAATGAAAATTACAGTAGATGCTCACTGAGCAGTCTAGGTAACATGAATTCATAAAGCTGGGAATCAGACGGTATGGAGAAGGTAAAACACTCCCCACCACCACACACACAGACATACATACTCTCTCTCTCGGAGAATGTAAACCACTACACACACGCACCCAGGAGAGTGTAGAACACACACACACA
>ML664176.1:3561199-3734355 GCA_007570785.1 Antilocapra americana | reverse complement strand
TAGAGCTTCTCTATCTTTGGCTGCAAAGAATATAATCAGTCTGATTTTGGTGTTGGCCATCTGGTGATGTCCATGTATAGAGCCTTCCCTTGTGTTGTTGGAAGAGGGTCTTTGCTGTGACCAGTGAGTTCTCTTGCCAAAACTGTTAGCCTTTGCCCTGCTTCATTCTGTACTCCAAGGCCAAATTTGCCTGTTACTCTAGGTGTTTCTTGCCCTCCTACTTTTGCATTCCAGTCCCCTGTAATGAAAAGGACATCTTTTTTGGGTCTATAGACAAAGTAAAGTGAGTTTTTTTAAGTAAAAGCATCTTAGTAATATAAGTTCATAATGAATTTTTGAATACCTCTAAGTTCTCTTCCTTCAGATCTGTGTGAAGAGCAAAACATTGGGGATGGCAGGGCTTGTTTCTTGTTCAGTTCTGTTACATCCTGCCTCTGCTGCCATGCATCAGTTTCTAGATCTCTTTGTGACTCATTGTCCCCAGTTGTACAAGTGGTGATGATAATATCTGCCTCATAGTCTTTGTGTAAAAATAGAAAATGAATGATCCATGTAAAGCACTTACAGGAGTGACTAGAACATACTCCTTAGTTACTGGAATTTCTCCTACCACCCTTCTTCTGTTCCTTATCATCATCATCATTTTATGTTACTGCTCCCAAAAGTCTAGGTTATGGCTACAATTTAGATTTAAAATTAAAGGTAGTCTTTTTTATATCTGTAGTACTGTTTTGGTATTTTTTCATTCGATGAGACCACTTTGTAGCAGCTTCAACTAAAGAGGGAACTTCTACCACCCAGTGACTCTTGCTGTGTTTCTGTTCTGTTGCAGGCTTTGTGGTGACCCAGTTGGTGACTTCCTGTGGTTCTGATGGTCACTCAATGGCCCTGACCGAAAGTGGTGAGGTCTTTAGCTGGGGAGATGGTGATTATGGCAAACTCGGCCACGGGAACAGCGACAGGCAGCGACGGCCCAGGCAGATCGAGGCTTTACAGGGAGAAGAAGTGGTGCAGGTCGGGCAGGATATGGATAAGTTTATCTTTGAATGTAAACATACTGGGTTTAGTACTCAAGATTAGGTGATGAAAAACAGTAGTAAAAACATATTACCCCATCATAGAAGATCCAGTATTTTTGGTGGTTCATAACCATTCTTGAGTGTCTCAGGAATGTAAATGGGTTTTGGTCTTAGAATGGACTCTTTTTCCTGAACCAACTGGTTGACCTAGGCAAGGGTGCATCAGGTCTTTGTAAGAGGTGAGGTTTAACTCCTGTCCCACAGTTCTTAATCTACTGCTAAATGGAAAGCTTTGCTTTCAACCTGTCATTATTATTACAAAAGTTGAGTTTGTATACTTTTTTTTCTGGAAAATCAATTAGCGATCTAAAATAATATTGTCAAATTGCATAGTACCTTAGAGTTTACAAAAAAATTTCCCCATTCATTAACTCATATAGCCTAGGTTATCTCTGTGCAGCTGAAGAGCAGCAATAGTTCTTCCAAGGTGTGCTGTTTATCTTGGTCTTTCTGAAGATGATGAGTAGATCAGACTTGGGGGAGCAGGAGGGCCACTTGGGTACACAGGACATACTGCTCTTGAAGATCCTGAGTTGCCAGTGAAGTTTATTTTAAAGATTATTACTGTATTAAAAACCCAAATGACTGATTTCTTTCTTAGTATACCCTCTTATTAACATTTTTGTATGTGTTGCTTCTTTTGTAGATGTCTTGTGGCTTCAAACACTCAGCAGTGGTAACATCGGATGGCAAACTGTTTACCTTTGGGAATGGTGACTATGGTCGTCTGGGTCTGGGAAACACCTCTAACAAAAAACTTCCAGAGAGAGTGACTGCACTGGAGGGATATCAGATTGGACAGGCATGGAATAAGTCAATAATATGTTTATCTGATCATAGTGTCTTGTTTCCTCTGTGTGCACTTAGATATTTTCCTTTCAGGAAGATTAGAATCACCTATTGTACTTAACCTGATGTACATTTTATTTGGCTTAATTGGTAACTGGTTAACAAATGAAAGTCATAATTCAGGATGTGAATATTTTAAAATCCTCTTAATAATACAACTTGATATGAAACCTTTAAACAATATAGTAACTTCCGTTTGGTATCCTGGAAGTAGATGGCTGAATTTCAGCATATTGGTAGCTTCTGCTCTTAAGTAATAATTGTCTATGACCTGTACGTGTTGAGACTCTCTCTTAATGAAAAGAGATAAAATATTTTTATCTTCTACTATTTTCATCTTTTTATTATTCCTAAGACTGTCTCTGGTGTGAATAAGTATTTTTTAATCATATGTACTTTTTCCTGTCTACTTCAGAGTTAGCTATAGATATTTGAAAGATTTTTCTTTGAAGAAAAGAAGGTTGTCTTTTGTTTGTGAATGTTAAGAATATTTTCTTCACGACAAATTTTGATTCAGTTCAGTCACTCAGTCATGTCCGACTCTTTGCGACCCCATGAATTGCAGCACACCAGGCTTCCCTGTCTATCACCAACTCCTGGAGTCTACTCAAACTCGTGTCCATCAAGTCAGTGATGCCATCCAGCCATCTCATCCTCTGTCGTCCCCTTCTCCTCCTGCCCCCAATCCTTACCAGCATTAGGGTCTTTTCCAGTGAGTCAACTCTTCGCATGAGGTAGCCAAAGTATTGGAGTTTCAGCTTCAACATCAGTCCTTCCAATGAACAACCAGGACTGATCTCCCCTAGGTTGGACTGGTTGGATCTCCTTGCAGTCCAAGGCACTCTCAAGAGTCTTCTCCAACACCACAGTTCAAAAGCATCAATTCTTCGGCACTCAGCTTTCTTTATAGTCCAACTCTCACATCCATACATGACTACTGGAAAAACCATAGCCTTGACTAGATGGACCTTTGTTGGCAAAGTAATGTCTCTGATTTTCAATATCCTATCTAAGTTGGTGATAACTTTCCTTGCAAGGAGTAAGTGTCTGTTAATTTCATGGCTGCAGTCACCATCTGCAGTGATTTTGGAACCCAAAAAGATAAAGTCTGATACTGTTTCCACTGTGTCCCCATCTATTTCCCATGAAGTGTTGGGATCAGATGCCATGATCTTATTTTTCTGAATGTTGAGCTTTAAGCCAACTTTTTCACTCTCCTCTTTCACTCTCATCAAGAGGCTTTTTAGTCCCTCTTCACAAATTTTTTGGAAACAGAGCCAGGTTTTTCACTGAAGTGAAGGAAAAGGGTCCCAGAAATGGTATGTGTTTTAGGTATTGTGATTTGCTTACTGACCACCCTGTTCTTTCTCCAGGTGGCTTGTGGCTTAAACCACACGTTGGCAGTGTCAGCAGATGGCTCCATGGTGTGGGCTTTTGGAGACGGGGACTATGGAAAACTAGGTTTAGGAAATTCCACTGCAAAATCTTCACCTCAGGTCAGTATTGTCTTTAATCTAGGTTTGCAGACACCATGGTTTTCTTCTATATCAGTTCCTCTTTTTAGTTGGAAGTAATTTACTTCTAACATTTTTGAGTAGTTCATAATGAAATATAGAAGCTTCCTTTGCTTATTCTTAAATTTCCATCATTTTTGATCTTATTTTAAATAAACCATTAATTACTAAACTGGATATAAAAATTTTGCAAGGACAAGCATCTGTCTTTGTCATGGACTGAATAGTGTAGGACTACCTCCTATATAGAGAAGAAATAACTATAACTATATTCCAAGAATATCTTATTGAGGGAACCGTGAACAATCTTTTGTAACTCTTGTGGCTGCCATTTCAGCTTGTTATTACCACTGAATTATACAGGTGTGTGCCTTTTTAAAAGTAATAGGAAAACCAAGTGCATAAACAATAATTTATAGTCTTTATTCACATTTTAGAAGGTTTCTCGGCTCTTCAGAACTCTTATACAGTCCTTTTATGTGGATTTCTCTAATATGTTTAACAAGCAGCATGATTTACAAGTATTCAGTTTACATTCAACTCCAGATTTCACTGTCATGTGACATCTTGATAGTTAGACTGGTAAATATTCAGCAGTAGATACAGAAAGAAAGAAAGCCCTCTCTGAAGAACATATAAAGCAGTTATTGTTACCTCTGAAAGCAGGAAAAAAATCTGACTGAGAGCAGCCTGTGGCTTTACCGGGTCTTATAGTGTTCTTTAAACAGCTATAGGGTTCCCTTTGGTTTCTGTTGTACAGAGCAGTGTTTCCACTTCACATGGGGTGCTGAGGGATTTTAGTCAAACATCCCCTACCCTCTGTAGGACTCCCCCAAATCCAGGTAGTCTACAGAGCAGTATAAGAAAATAACATTTAGGAGTGTGGATTTGACTGGAAATAGGTGCGTGACTATTAATATTTTTCTGGAAGATAGTCCTTGAGTTTATACATACCAGTAGGCAAATTTGAGTGTTTTTCTTTTCTTTTTAAAATATGTGCCTTACCCTTTTGTTTTGCAGAAAGTTGATGTCCTTTGTGGAATTGGAATAAAAAAGGTTGCTTGTGGAACTCAGTTTTCTGTTGCATTAACCAAAGATGGTCATGTGTATACCTTTGGTCAAGGTAAGGCATTTTCCAGGCATTAATTATATGGCTTATTTTGTGTACACATGTATTAAAGAAACATGTGCCCTCCTCCAGCTATATAGAAAATGTTTAAATTGAGTCACTTCTCATTCTGGGTGATGAGTGACCCTCACTCACCAGTTACTTTTCTGCTCCTCTTTCATGATGTTTGCTGTTAGGACAAACTCTCCTCCTCATTGATCACCCCTCCTAGCAGAGCCTTCATTCTTGCTAGAAGAGTTCCTGCCAGAGCCTTCCCTTCCTCATCTCTGCTGCCTTTTTGCCTTGCTGCCACAAACACTGCCTTGACTGCCAGATCTCCTCTGGATCCTGCCTCACTTCCCAGCCCTTGGAAGGACTGAGGGGTTCAGGTCTTAGGAATTCACAGGCATTCAGGATTCAAACCTTAAGTAAATCCAGATCCAGGCATCCACAGTGGGATTCCCTGGAAACACGTTCACTTTTGTTAGTGGAGCTCCCTGGCAAGTTGTAGTGACTGAAGGGTGTGTGAGGCAGATGTGAGGAAGAGGAAGAAGTAAGCTGTGATTGAAGTTTCTAGTCTTGGAAGAATGTTGACAGTGCTGTCAGGGCAAGGGGTTGGTTTTGGGGAAAGAGATAAGGAGCTTAGTTTTAGTCATATTGAATTTGGGCCATGTACTCTAGGCTACGTGTATGGAGAAGTCTGGCAAGTTACTGGGGATTTGGGTCTGAAACTCCAGAGAGATTGCTTATAGAAATGTTGGTTTGCCTAATGGATAATGGTGTAGTTAGAGCCATATAAATAGGCTCTAAGAAACTCAGGGAGAGAACATGGACTATAAAAATAAGAGGATAAAACTCTGGAATGTGAGTAAAGGGCATGTAAGCACAGGAAAAGGACTCAGGAGAGTTGTCTTTAAAAGGAGTGGAGAAAGAGAGAGGCAGCCAGTGAGCCAGGACAGTGCAGTCTTTGAGGGGCAGGAAGAGCTGAGGCCACATTATTAGCAGGTAAAGTAGAGCTCCATGGGCTGCATCTGGAGAAGAGGCCACTGCAGTAGGCAGTTAGGAGCTGTTCATGGCTTTTGAGAGTAGTTTCATTGCAGTGATGAGAATGGAAGTTAGGCTGCAGAAGGTGGCCAAGCTAAACAGCATGTGAAACAACAAGAACTAGCCTGCACTTTATAGAAGTTTGGCAGCAAAGATAAGGGGAGAAGTGGCTGGAAATTTGAGAACAAGATGTGTTTTCTTAGGATGCAAGAACTTTAGAGCCTTTGTGACTTATGTGCAAGTCCTCTCAAGTATGAGGATGCTAGAGGTAGCTCTTCGTTTGAAGTAAGCTAATCATTTTAAATTTAATTTCATTTATTTTTATGAATAAGGAGATTGTGACATTTTGCAAAGAAGCAGTTTTAAACTTTATCACTCAGAATCCAGTAAACCAGTTTTTGCCCCAGTGAGATATATATGTCATTGCTATACCACATTAGACATTAAATGACTCATTAGAAATTAGAAAAGGACTATGGTGTACCATCCATAAATGTCCTTTTGCTATTTTTTCAGATCGCTTGATAGGCTTGCCAGAAGGGCGTGCTCGCAATCACAATCGACCACAGCAAATCCCTGTCCTGGCTGGAGTGGTCATCGAAGATGTGGCTGTTGGAGCTGAACACACTCTGGCTTTGGCATCAACTGGAGATGTGTATGCCTGGGGGAGCAATTCAGAGGGGCAGGTAAATATCTACTTCACTGCTGCTCTCTCATGTCTAGAAATCTGACATAATTGTTCATTTGGCGAAGAGATAAGCTAGAAACTCAGAATATCTACACAAGCCCTCAAGCACGTCGCTGTGCTCTACCTCAGATTATTTGGGAGTCCAGTTGTGCATATCTCTCTGTTGATTGTGGCCTAGTAAGTGTTATATCATGGTTTAAAGGGAAATCTGGCAATACAGCAAAGTAGTTAGGGGATTAACTCAATATATATGTGTGTGTACACACTGAGAAGTGCCTGGCACATAGTAAATGACATTTTATAAGTATTTGCTACTATCACTATTAATCATCATCATTTTATCTACAATAATAAGAGAGATTATGTACTAGAAGCATCAGTTGATCTGAAAAATTGAAAGAATAAAACAACAATACTTTTATATTTTATGGTATGACAGTGTACAAAGTATACTTGTGTTTGTTCAGGAGGTCTTGTCACTCCCATTATGCAGAGCAATAAACAGAGCCTGTAAGAGATTGACAAAAGACTCAAGAGGTTGATGTGTTCAGCCTATCCTGTATGTGGAGGAGGGACATACTTTGGTGGAGGAGGTCTGAGATGCCTGTTGCTACAGTGGCTTTCAGCTCTACATGCAGAACCACATCTCCTTCCTCTGTAAATCTGCTTTACTTATAGCTAGAGCCAGCAGCCCTCAAGTTCAAGGTCCAGTATTATTCATAGTTTCCTCATTCTGGCTCTCTGGCCTCCTCATCATTATATTAACAGGTGGGGAAGCTGGTCATCACTGTGTTTGCACATTGTGTTAATGAGAAGAGAGTTGATGTGGGGACACCTTTGGAACATCCCTGGTGGACTTTGACATTATCCTGTCTGATGATGTTGAGGTGCTCAGCCACCAAAACATTGGGTGTCCTAGTCAGGCCCTAAGAACAGAGATCTAGAGATGAGAATTTTATTCTGTGTTTATTTTTATAATTGTTTATTTACTGTTACACAGGCAATCTGTGTTACAAATCAAGAAATCAGTGTGTTTTAAGTAAAAACTCTAGGGATCATTCTGTTACATATATGTGTTTTTAACTTTCCAAGAATTTATTTCCTCTCTAGAAGTGGAGAAGATGTTTTCAGTCATTGAGACTCCTCTGCTAGATTTGGAATGGCCTGGTTGCAGCTTAATTTTTAGGAGACAATATGAGCTATGAGGATCATTCTGATAGAGAAAATCAAAATTAACTTCATTATTTTGATATTGTTGGTTGGTACAGATAGTAACTTACTTATGTCTGCTACCATCCAAGACAAAATTTTATCATCTTGGCTTCCTCTCTTCCTCTTTCTAGTTGAATATCTGAGTATTTGTAATTTATTCCCAGCTTGGCTTAGGTCATACCAACCACGTTCGAGAACCAACCCTGGTAACAGTTCTGCAAGGGAAAAATGTTCGGCAGATCTCAGCTGGCCGCTGCCACAGTGCTGCATGGACAGCGCCACCTGTCCCGCCGAGAGCACCAGGTGAGGGGGGAAATAGCTGTGCTTGGCACCCTCTCTTTCACCCCAGCTGCTCTGTCTGCTTGCCAGCTTCATACTGCATCCAGGTGCCGTTCTGAAGCCGTCAGACCTTCCCCCACATAACCAAAGCACTCTTGGTGCTATAGCACTGCAGATACTTTCAAAGCAGGCAGTTTGCCTACAGATTTCATTACATAGCAGCCCCTCTCTGCTCCCCAAAAGAGGAAAACATATAACTTAGGCAAGCAAATTTATAATTTTAGAACAGCAATGAAGTATTATTTATATATAAAAGTGATGAATTATAGTTTCCTAAGGCATGATGTTAATAAAGATGAGAAGCCCTGAGACCACTTGTTGAATTCTCCACCCTAGTCAGTGGTTTGAAATATGATGTTGTCTATGTATTGGCACAGCAGGAAAAAAAAATGGTTACCATTTTGCTCCAGTGATGGGATATTTCTCTTTTGTGTGTTTTGCTTTTAATTTATTATGAAACCTTATAGATCTACAAAAGATATAAAGAAAATTAAATGCATATCATTCCCCACAAGTGTAACCATTGCCTTAAGTATAATATTTATCATTCTATGTAGCTTTTCATATTTGGGCTACCTCTTTCATAGACCATCAAGTCCTTTCTGGTACTAGAATGTCCCTGAGGTGACCTTGTGCCTGAGAGCTCTGTTTTCTCATCCCTTTTTGAAGCCCCCTACTTCTTAGCCACAGGTCCTTGTGGAGAACTCCCCATAGAGATTGTTTTCTCTTAAATACCCTGAGAGAGCAAGGTAGGCCTACCAAGCACATTCCAAATAAGAATGTTCTAACAGAATGAGCAGTGCTGCCAGGCCACTGACAATTTCAGGTTCTCAGGGCCTTCTTCAGCTTTCATCAGGGTTTCCCTTCCACTTCAGGACAGAGACTAGACAGCGTGGTGGCTAAAGGTCCAGACTCAGAAACCACATTGCTCAGGTTGAATCCTCCACTTAGGAGCGGAGTGACCCTGAGATTGTTTCCTTGTCTGTAAAACAAGGATAATAATAGCATCTGTTGTAAAGAACTGCAGGAGTAAATGAATCAATTTCTTATGAAGCTCTTAGAACAGTGTCAGGCACATAGAAGTAGTCAGTAAATGTTTGTTTAGTCGCTAAGTCATGTGACTCTTTGTGACCCCATGGACAGAGGGGGGCCATGTTAGCTTTAACTAATAGGAAAATACCCATGAGAACTGAGCTGTTCAGATGTTTATTTGCAGGAAAGTCAAATATGTTGAGTATCTCATTCTTAGAGTTTTGTGCATTTCTGTAAGAGAATACCCATGGATATAGTCCTTGTAGTCTTTGCTTCTACAGAGCTCTTATTCTTTAGTATAAAAACCTCCATGAATCATATTCTCATATCTTTCATTCTGGCATGTTAACTTTCTGTCAGAGCCCTAGTAAGTATGGGAGGGGGTTCTGCTGAGTTGCCCATTTCCATTTTCCAGAACTTCCTTTCTGGTCCTGGTCCACACCTTGTGTTATTATGAAGATGGCAAGAATGAAATATTATTGAATATGAAAGAATGAATTTGGGTTTTTGTTTTGTTTTGGGTTTGTGTGTGTGTGTGTGTGTGTGTGTGTAAAGAAACTTAAGTCCATAGTTAAATGGGAAAGTAAATTAAAGGAGAAAAAAGTAAGTTTCCATAATGATAAATAAAAATTATGCTTTATAAACCAACACTAGTACATCAAGAATTTAAAATGAATTGATGGATAGAGGAATTGATAAATAAGTGATAAAGTATATATAGCAAAATATTAATTATAAGTGGTGGGAATGGGTGTTCATTATATACTTGCAACTTCTGTATGTGTTTGAAAATTTTCAAAATGCTAAAAATGAAAATAATGCATTTCCTTTACAAGGGTGCATTTGTGTTCTGGGCAGGTGTGTCAGTGCCTCTGCAGCTGGGCCTGCCCGATACAGTGCCCCCCCAGTACGGGGCTTTGAGGGAGGTGAGCATTCACACTGCGAGGGCCAGGCTCCGGCTGCTTTACCATTTCTCTGACCTCATGTACTCGTCCTGGAGGCTGCTGAACCTCAGCCCCAACAACCAGGTAACGTGTGGCTTAGGAAGCGGTGCCCGTTCTGGGCTCACCAGGCCCCTGGGCCTTTTTTTTCAGTCTTCAGATACTTCTTCCATGGCTAATGCTTTTACTCCTAGCACCATGGAGATCTAGAAAAAGAAACAACTCTTTTCTCATTTTATTGCTGGATTAAGGATGATCCATATACAGGTTATCATGCTGTTGGACACAAAATGGTCTGTCTTCCTTCTGTGTTTTTGTTTGTCGAAAGTTCAAGGAAGTATGAATGGCTAAGCATGTATTTTCTACAAACTGTAGTATATGATTTTAAAACTTAAGCACAAAAGTGTTAATACCTCAGTCAAAGGGGTTAAATAAGTGAGTGTGAGAAATTGTGGAGACTTCTTGCTGCCCTTACAAATGATCATACCCTGTGGAGGGGTAATGGGGAGATAAAGTAAATTTGGCTGATTTGATTGTCTTTATAGAACAGTCTAGCAATTTAGAAAGAAAGCAAGCTGGCTATGTTTGTTTGTTTAATGTGTAGGCATGCTTGCCAAAATGTGTATTAGTTTGTAAAGCTGTTAGTCAAAAATCCTTTGGATAGCCAGTCATAGGTGTATGAGAGATTTGAGAAATCATTGTTAGAAACAGATAATCAACCTGGCAACAGAATACTGTGCAGCACTAACAGAATGTTAGCATCCTGTTTACAGCTAATGAGAAAAATGTTTATGGTATAAATTGAAATGAGAAAAACAGAAAAGTTGTGTAAATAGTACAGTCTTGAATATGTGGAAAGGAAGTGGATAAAAGTGTTAATGGGGCCATCTCCATATGGTACTATTAGGGATGATTTTATTTGTGTGCTTATGTGTATGTCCTTTTCCGTATTTTAAAAATAATACTCATACTTCATTGGAAAAATATTTTGAAAAAGTTGCTAATAAGGGCTAATACCCAGATTTATGCTTTTAAAGTGCATTTCTAAAAGTGATGTGTTACTTCTTTTAAGCCTTAGGTTGTACCATTTCTGCTAAGCTTACTTTCTGTTACAGAATAGTACATCTCATTATAATGCTGGAACTTGGGGCATTGTGCAGGGACAGCTTCGGCCTTTGTTAGCCCCAAGAGTCTACACTCTCCCAATGGTGCGCTCTATAGGAAAAACCATGGTTCAAGGCAAAAACTATGGACCTCAAATTACTGTAAAGAGGATATCAACCAGGTTAGCACATTATATATTTATGTTTCATTAACTGGCATTTTTCGAGATGGACTTACTACTAACTAATCTCTGTGAACCTTAGCTTCCTCATTTGTAAAGTAGAATAGTAATCGTTTTTTATGTCAGTATCCAGTGTCATTACAGTGAGCCTAGCACAGTATTTGGCTGTTGTTAAGCTGGCCTGTTCCTTCACTGATGGGACAATATCTTCAAGTGACGTTTGTGGTGATTGGGAACATTATATTTTATTCTGTTTTCTCTTTCTTTTAAAGAGGACGGAAGTGTAAGCCTATCTTTGTTCAAATAGCGAGACAAGTAGTTAAACTGAATGCCTCAGACCTCCGTCTGCCCTCCCGAGCCTGGAAGGTTAAGCTAGTTGGAGAAGGTGCTGATGACGCCGGAGGAGTGTTTGATGACACAATTACGGAGATGTGCCAGGTATGTTGATGCAGTGTCCCCTGCTGAGTTGTCCACTCGGATGCTGGGGGTTTTACTGTTTCCAGTGATGACTGTGGCATGTTTTTATAAATCTAAGCCAGAATTCATTTGTGATACTTACATAAAGCCATGCTATTAGTAATGTATATGTGAATTATTGCAAGAGTTTGTGATATGCTTCACGAAGACACCTTTCTGAGTTTGTGCCAGTGCTTGGCCATCTACCAGTGACTCACCATCTGTTGTGCTGTATAACGCCGACAGAACGCCGACAGAGGAAACAGCAGTGACACATACGTACACTTATGTAACAGACAAATCCAGGACCACTCATGGGCTCCCATTTATTTTGGTGCTTTTAGAACAAAGAACTGCCAGGCTCCAAGAAAATTAGAAAAACAAATCTTAAGAGTTTGAACAAGTCCATATTTTAAGATCTACAGTCACAGTTTTGCTTCCAAATCAGCTCTGCTCCTTCCAGCTTTGCCTCATATCAGGATTTTTCTGATAAATTTGTATCTAAAATAATACTTGGCTATCATTTATTAAGTTTATTTGAGTGTCACTACACCCTGCTCAGAGATGCCCCAGCTCAGGCCCTGGATTGGCTTTTTCATCTTCATTCTGTGTGCTGCAGGACATTTTCTCCATGGGGGAGTTCCTAAATTCATTTTAAGTTACAGCCACGAAAAAAATTACAGAGACTGCTGTTTGTCATATAGCATTATAAAGTCCTGAGCATTCTCTTTTCAGCTTGATCTTTAATGTTAATTGGTTCATTTCCTTGATACATTGAACTTGCATTTCTAAAAAAGTTGTTCTTCTTTCTTCTACAGGAGCTTGAAACTGGTATTGTGGACCTTCTTATACCCTCTCCCAATGCTACCGCAGAAGTGGGTTACAATAGGGACAGGTAAGGGCAGTCAGCAAGTGTTATTAAATGTCTGTAATAAGAGTGTACATTTTACTAAGAGCTTACTATATGCTAGGACTGTTCTAAATGTTTTACATGGATTATCCCATTGAATCTTCATATAGCTCTAAGGGGTAGGAACTGTTACTGTTATCCTTTCACAGATAGGAAACTGAGGCACTTACATCATGACTTGTTATTTTTTATGAGACCAACTGAATTATAATATAGAGGAATAGAGGAAGTATAGACTTGAAAATGAAACCAGACCTCTTTTGTGTTTCTGAAGGCTCACAGGGCTCTTCCCTCAATGAATTAAAATTGATTAAAAACTTTGAAATGCTATCCAGTCACAGCAATTAGTATTTGCAATCATGTATTGGTCCTGTGTTTGTCAAATTTTGAATTTTGGATCCTGTTTCGTGGACTTGTAAATGATACATGATTTTAGGAAATAGGGCATCTTTGAGCAGGTAGCTTAAGAGCATTCACTCACCCTTTTTATGGTTCTTCAAAGTAATTCAAAATACGGTCCCTGTGCCATCTAGAACAATAGCAGTAGGCCATATGTCACTATTGAACACCTGAAATGTGGTTACAGGAGTTGAAGAACTGAATTTTAAATTTTATTTAATTAACTTAAATAGCTTCATGTGGCTAATGACTGCCATATTGGACAGCAAGGTCTAGACTTATGCTTTAGCTGTTTAATAACTTGTTTCTAATAGAAATGAGGACAACTTTATTTGAAATATTTCCTTTAATTCTGCAGGTTCCTTTTTAATCCTTCTGCCTGCCTCGATGAACACCTAATGCAGTTTAAGTTCCTGGGAATCTTAATGGGGGTTGCCATTCGCACAAAGAAGCCTCTGGACCTCCACTTGGCCCCTCTGGTGTGGAAGCAGCTATGCTGCGTCCCACTCACCCTGGAGGACTTGGAAGAGGTGGATCTGCTCTACGTGCAGACTCTCAACAGCATTCTTCACATTGAAGACAGTGGGATTACTGAGGAGAGTTTCCATGAGGTAAATCCTGGCTGGGCCGTGTTTCTCCTGGTGTTGACAAGAATTTTCCTGTGTAAAACTGACCCATGCTGTATACCATTGCTGCACTTAGCAGTTCAGCCTGGAAGTTTAAATAGCTGCTAGCAGAGTCAGCTCCATCACTCAGCTTCTGCTCCTCCCTCTTTAATCCATTCTTTCTGCTTGTTAAGAGTGAAGGACAGAGAGAACCCAGTAGGCCTGGGATAACCAGAGTTCTTCAAACCTGGTTTGGAGACAGAAATTCAACTGCATTTTTAATGAAAACCAGATGAGTCAGCACTCCCTGCTCATCAAGTAGCCCAACAGTCCCCAACCTTTTTGGTACCTACCAGGGGCTGGTTTCATATAAGACAGTTTTTCCATGAATGGGGGTGGACAAGGTGTGATTTGGGGATGATTTAAGCACATTACATTTATTATGCATTCTATTCCTATTATTATTACATCAGCTCTACCTCAGATCTTCAGGCATTAGATCCTGAAAGTTGGGAACCCCTGAAGTAGCCTGTTCAGCTATCTCAGTTGTCTTGTCTTCATCCATAAGATTTCTGATGTTGATGTTTTGCTGTATTTGTGTATAACATACTTCTTGTAGTCATTTCTATCATGGAGTAAAAATTCTTGTTTTCTTCCATTCATAGATGATTCCTCTTGATTCTTTTGTTGGCCAAAGCGCTGATGGCAAAATGGTTCCTATAATCCCTGGTGGAAATAGTATCCCACTCACGTTTTCTAACAGGAAAGAATATGTGGAGAGGGCCATTGAATATCGACTTCATGAAATGGACCGACAGGTGAGAGGAAGCATTTTGAGAGGTTCACAGGAATGTTTGCATTTGACTCCAAACAGGAGCTGTCTGGTTTTTTACTGAATTTTGGTGTATGGGTTCACGGTGTTGATAAATCTATATCTATATTTCAGTCCTTATTCAGAGACTTTTCAGGCCATATCTCAGGGTTTGCTCTTTACTCAAAGCCTTACGTGAGCCCTGAATTGGCCACTGTTTGGCTTGGAGGCCAAGCTCTTGGCCAGGCCTTCAAAACCTGCCTTCTCACTCTCACTCTTCCTCTGTCTTATTTGACTTCGTGTCTTACTGCCCCCCGCCCCAACCCAGTGTCCTGCTCCAGCTCAGTCAGTCAGGGTCCATATGAATGAATCCCTAAAGACTGGCCTTGTAATCCTGTTATGAGGACCTCTTTCCTTCAGGTCTGTAACTGTGCAGATCTTTTTTGTTACCTAGAAATTCTTCAAACTATCACATACCTCTGTGTTGTAGACTAAGAATTAGGCAGCAGCATTTGGGTCTTGTTTCTTCAATTAGCATGTGAGACATTGAATGAAGAATGTATTTTTTATATTTGACTTATATATCCTTGTTCTGTGCTGATATATAGTAAGTGTTTAATAAATGATGGGAGTATGATAAGTGACCTTAGAAATGAATACTGTGTCCCAAAGCAGTGATTTTGGTTATGTAGTCCTTCATAGCCAATTCAGTAATACCTTATTTGCAGAAGATGTTGGGCTTTTCTCAAGAGTTGAATGCAGGCTCTGAGGCCATGTAGTAATTTGAATTATACATATTCTATACTCTTCACTCCTGGTTCCTTCTTCGACTCTGGGTTTGGGCCAAATCTAGTCAAAAAACTATTCCCCTTAGCTTAGTAAGGGTGGATGCTGTCAGCAATGTTGTTTACACAGTCAGGGCTTAGGATTTGTCTCTAGTGCTTAAAGATGCTTACTCCTTATAGACTGAATAACTGACCAAAAATTCCCTGGTCACTTCTAACATGCCAAATGTAAGTAGCACGTCCCTGCATGTGCAGTTTTCCCCATAGTTACTTGATGGGAAGATAGAAATTACTATCACCATTTCAGAAATGAATGCATGGATTCCAGAGAAATGAAGCAATGTACCCAAGGCAACGCCAGGATTACAAACCAAGCTTACCTGTGGTATCCAGGCTCTTGTGCTGGCCTGTCCTGTGAAGGCCAGATTGACCTGTTCTCCCACAGCTGTGCTCTGCAATGCCCTGGCTCTATTCCTTTCTTGATAACAAGGCCTTCCTCTTTCACTTCCTCTTGTCTCTTAGAACCCCATGTTCTTCCTATAGCCATCCCAGTTGTTCCCCACTCAAGCAGCTATCCATGTCCCTCAGCTTGTTTTTTCGCACACTTTGGCTGGGGCATTGCTTTTACTGTCAGCAGAGACTGTCCTCATTGCCCGTTCGTTCCTTAGCCCTGGGCATGACAGCCTTACAGTCATAACTCCACTGCCTTCCCCAAGATCTGGCTTCTCTTCAGGTTCTCTGGTTTGGCAGATTATTCTGAACTGGCCAAGAGTGGAGAAGTTATTTATGCAATAAACCTCGAACAGCGGTAGTATGCTCTATTGTACAACCTTGGAGTGGTTTTGCCAAACAGACTGTGTAGGCAGCCTCTGGCCACACCCCTTTGGCACTCCTCAACTGATCTGTTCACTGCTAACAAAAGCTAACTACCCAGTCATACAGACTTGCTTAAAGTAACCTATCATAATCATGTGAGCAGCAATTATTTGCCTTATTTTTCCAGATGAGAAAATTAAAAAGTGGTGGGGCTGGGATTCAGAACCCATCTCCTGATTAAATTCTCTGTCCTTTTTACTGCCTTCCTATGAAAGGATTTCTCAGTTTTACTTTCTTTGTACTTTTCTAACTTTTTTTTTTTTTACAATCAGCACAAATGATTTTTACAAAAAGAGTATAACTATTTTCAAAAGAAAATATAAATTACAAAGACAGTAGAAGCCCTAGACACATCTTCCAAAAGCTGCTTACCCTAGTGAGAAGATGAAGTATTCCACAGAGCAGTTTTAACAGCCCGTGGCCATGTGTGGTTAGGAGTGTGAGTGAGTGGGGTTGGCATTAGAAAGGCACCTGTGGGCTGGAGTTTTGTGGGTCTGGGAAGGTGGGCTCCTGAATTGACTTGACCTGGGACAGGAAGGAATGTATGAATCCCACAAGCAGGGAGAAACTCTAACAAAGGGTCAGAGGCAAGAAGGTTGGACCGTGTGCAGTCATGCCAGTTCTGAGGGACAAGTAGAGGGTTTGGGAGCAGATGAGCACATATGAGGTGCCCGACCCAACTGGGTCCACCATGGGTGCCCAGTCTGCACACAGATGTTGAATGAACAACCTCTCCTGGGAGCAGGTGGCTGCAGTCCGAGAAGGAATGTCCTGGATCGTCCCTGTGCCGCTGTTGTCCCTCCTCACAGCAAAGCAGCTGGAGCAGATGGTGTGTGGGATGCCCGAGATCTCTGTAGAAGTCTTGAAGAAAGTGGTGCGGTACCGGGAGGTGGATGAGCAGCATCAGCTGGTGCAGTGGTTCTGGCACACACTGGAGGAGTTCTCCAACGAGGAGCGTGTGCTTTTCATGAGGTTTGTGTCTGGAAGATCTCGACTACCAGCCAACACTGCTGATATTTCTCAGAGATTTCAAATCATGAAGGTTGATAGGGTAAGTAAGATATTTTTTCTTCCTGGTAATGTCTGCCTTTGTTGGTTCCTTGTTGCTTGCATGTTGGGCTTCAAGTAGGCCTGCCAATTCAGGATTAATGCTTGGAATTTCCAGATTTTTTTTTTTTAAATCAAGCAGGAAAAACTTGTTTAGAAACGTCTCATAACTTCAATTTTTAAAAAAATATCCTACGTGGATGTACAAAACACATCACAACCAACAACCTTCTCTGAATCTTCGAGTATCTTCCTGAGTGAAAGCTAAGCTTGGCAGAAGGGCCATCATTGTTACCTCTGCGTTGTATTTCCTATGCCTTTTCATCATGTGACCTCTGCCCTGGGACACAGCCTTGTTTATTTGTTTTCACCAAGATACTAACCATTAACTGGTGCGCGTGCTCCAGGAGGAACGTGACGACACGGGGAACAGCAGGATGCTCTGCAGCTACATGTGTGGTGTGCATCACGGAGCAAGCAGTGCGGCTTCTCTGCAGCCTCATGAAAGGCCCCTGCTGCAGAGCGCCAGCCCAGCTGCCGTTTTGACAGATGGCTCAGGAATAAAAGGGCTTAGAGCCTTAAATGCACGCTGCTGCCAGAGTCATCTTTGTTTCTCAAGCACCCCCATCTGACCGTGTCACTCTTCTTTTATACTGTTCAGGGCCCCCTTGTGTTAATTCCAGGACAAACACTCACCACCTTAGCGGCCTTAAACACCTCCACAGTCTGGCCTCTGCCCTGCTTTCTGATGTCACCTCTTGACACTTAACTATTTCTGGCCATTATGGCTGCTTGCCTTTCTCCTGATAGACCACACTGTTTTTTCGTTAGTTGTTTTGGGCAGGGGGGTTATTGGCCATACCACATGGCTTGTGAGATGTCAGTTTTTCAACCAGGGATTGAACCTGTGCCACGACAGTGAAAGCCTTGGATCCTAACCACTAGGCCACCAGAGAACTTCTAAGACCACCCATGGACGCTGTTTTTAAATGTCCATGCCTTTGTGTAGGCTCTTGCCTCTGCTTTAGAAAGTTCTTTTCCTATTCCTTTCCATGTATGCCTGTTAAGCACTTATTCATTCTTTAAACCCAATACCAATGTCATCTCCTCCAGGAAGCCCTCCTGGATGCTTTCCTGTGCTCCCTAACTATTCCCTAGGGCAGACTTAGATCTCCTTATGACCATCTGTTGGACACTTATTTAGTACATCCCTCAAGCCCAACATTAAGTTAGAGGTGTCTGTGTTCCCTCTTTCTCCTTCTCAACCCCCTAAAAGCTGGGCAGTCCTCTGAGCTGGGCCCATAGTGTTTATTCCATAAACAGCAAGGAAAATAGGACCTCATTACAAGGGCCCATCCCACCAATTTCATCAAGTTTTAGTATCTGCCTTTCTGGTGTTTTTCCAGTAACTACCCCTTGAAAGTTGCTATAGTCAAAGCTGGCCCTCTCCTGAGGCTGCATGCCTGGGCTCCACTCCTAGGCTAGGCTTGCTGGAGAGGCTTCACACAGGAAAGGCTATGAAAAGAGCCTTCCCATGAATTTTCTACACGACTTGCCAGAAACTAAAAGCTGTGAATCTATTTTGTTGCTTCAGAGAGAAGGTTTGCTTCTGTCCAGTTCTGGGAAAAAGCCTTGCCTTTTATCTGTTCTGGGCTACCCTGCCATCCCAGAAGTTAATCCACTAAACATCCCCTGCCTGGAAGGTTTGATCCTCAGGAAACTGACCACTATTAGTCTCTCCTTTGTTACTTTTAAACCATTTCTCCAGTTTCCAGATCAGAGCCACCTATTGACATTCCTCTTTAGTGTCTTTGTGGGTTGTGGTTTTTCTTCATTCATCACTGGCTCTGGCACAGCTTAACTTCTGGGCCTTCCATCTCCCACCTCTTAGAAATGCACTTACCTGATGTCGAGTTGCGAAAAGGAGGGCTGGTTTCCAGGAGTTCAGTGAGAAAGAGAGGGCAGGTTCTTTTTTTAAAACTTTTTTTTAAATTATAAAAACAATATATATCATTACTATCATTATAGATAGTTTGGAAAGCAGTTGTGTTTGCAGGGAGGGACAGGAATCCTGTCCCTCTAGTGGTATCCATTTTCACTTTTGTGTAATTCTCAAGCATACACATTTTTGCATGACACATTTGGAACTTTATATAAATTGTATTTATATTCACCTAACGATCTATCCCCAGCACTTTTCTTTCTTGCTACTAAGCATAATAATTATTGTTTTAAATAACTGTATCACCATCAGTTAAAGAGGTAGACTTGGATTTCATTAACTGCTCCTTCCTTGTCAGAGTGGTGGTGGGATGGCAGGCAAAGGGTACAGAAGGCTCACTAGGACGACAGTGAGGGGAGGAGGAGTGTGGTGCCTCCCTTAGAGTTGTTCCTTCCATTTCACTGGCTCTGTTGGCGCATCTCCATAGCAGCTTCAAGTTTGCACCCTCTGGTGAAAGGCAGTGAACTCTGTTGCCCTGTGGCAGGCACTGTGGGAAGCATGTTCTCCCAAGTAACCCCACCAGTCAGGGCTCATTCTCATGTCACACGGGAGGGCCTTCGAAGAGTGAGGAGAGAGAAGCATCTTCACCAAAAGCTAAATGGCCACAGGACACCAGAGCCTGCACTCTCCCCACCACGGCCAAGCCTCTGCTTGCTCTCCAGGTAGCCATGCAGTCAGTCCTGTTGTGGAGCCCAAACTGCAGGCAGAGAGAAATGCTCTCCTGACTTGGGGGGCAGTGGTTATGAGCAGCACTGCTCCCTACCCCCGCCCCCCATGACACCCTGATGCTGCAGTCACAGCTCTGGGTCTCTCTCTCCACAGCCTTACGACAGTCTGCCTACCTCACAGACCTGCTTCTTCCAGCTGAGACTGCCCCCCTACTCTAGCCAGCTGGTCATGGCTGAGCGCCTGCGCTACGCCATCAACAACTGCCGATCAATCGACATGGACAACTACATGCTCTCGCGAAATGTGGACAACGCTGAGGGCTCCGACACTGACTACTGACTACCGAGGGTGCCATCACCCTCTTTCTTCTCAGTAATGTTCATTTCCAGTTTAATGTTGATACACTTTTATGGTAACTACATAGATGTTTTAGGAACATAAACCGACGTTATAAACAGTGGCCACATTTAGTTACTCTAAAGGTAACAAAGAAATTAGATGTTTTTATTTTTCTGTGATTGTACAAAAAAAAGACAAAGTGCTCTCAGTCAGGTTTTTCCCTCCATACTTTTGGTCACTTTTGATAAGTTTGCATGGAACCATTTTGGTGCATTTTTAGTTGGGAATGGTACATTTTTGTAAACCCACCCAGTGAACATGGAATTGTACATTGTGTATAATTGTTCATTAGAAAGGACAGTTTTACATGAATATTCATATATTTATTTTGTTTTAATTTGAATTGCCTGTGCAGGGTTCCTTATGCAGAGAAATAAAGCTGATTCAGGAATCAGTGCATGGGCTGCTTTTGTTTTTGGAGCTTTGATGAAGAGAGAGTGAGCTTTCAGGTTTCATTCTGACAGCTTTTTGATTCATCAGAAACATTCCTTCACACCGGACTTTGCTTGGAAATGACAGAGCAGAGGTCCACACGGGTATAGTAGCCCCTGAGGTGAAAGCTTCTATTCATTGGCTCTGTCATCCTTGGTCTCTCACTGTGTTCCCTCATCACAGGCCCTTGTGTCAGCCACTTGGCACGTACTTTTGCACCACCCTTCCGCCTCCTCCAGAGCTGGCTTAAAGTGTGACACACTCGTAGGAGCCTTTCTTAAACAACCCCAGTATACCTGGTACAGGATGCAGCTCTACTCAGTTCTGACACCTCCCCTGCCCGCCCCCTGCCCCAACACACACTGCTCTTTGAGGAACCAATGGAAACAGTGATGGGATTAATGAGCAGGGCAGTTTACAGTAACATGCAATCTACTCTGGAAGGTGGCCAGGTGGGCACTTAGCATATGTGAATGAGTGACCATGTGAATGTGTGAATTAACATGAGAACTGAATGGCTTTTATGTCCTTGAATGATGGTGGGGAGTTGTGCAAGGGACTGGGGAAAGGATTACTCCCTTGGTGCTTAAACACAGCCTTTGAAGGCCCTGGGCTATATGCTCATTTGCTCAGGCGTGTCAGAATGAGCATGTGTTTCTGGGAGAAAGGGCCATCTGGAGAGCAGCTGTGGAGGCTCTGGGAGTGGGAATAGGGAGCAGGCACAGCCTTCAGGTGGCTTGTCTCTTTCACCATTAGAAGTTCATGGCCCATGAGACTTCCAGTGTGCTTCATGGACAAGGTCAAGGCTGACAACCTGCTCAAATGAGGTACCAGACAGAGAGCTTTACAAGTACTTGTTTTCCACGAGTTAGGTAAAAGGCATGTGTTTGCAAAAAGAAATTGGAAGGAAAATGTGGTTTTGCTTGCCAAGGTAATCTGGTGCATGGATATTTCCCAGTGAGTATGCCTAATAATTTTTAGAATGATGACATTTTAGTTTTATGGAAAAGAGACTTCAATTGGAATTGTGTCTCAGAAGGAGACCATAGCTTCCAGCGTCTGGGCCTTTAATACTTGACTTGAGAGCTCAGTCAGAAGCGCTTTGTACTTGCAGCACCCACTCAGTGAGTGGGAATGCACTGTCAGGGCCTCTAGGTCAACAGGGAACTGCTCACAGAGAGGAAAGACCTCCCTGCTGTGGAGGTCCTAGACGGTACCACAGGCTTCTCTCCAGGCCCCCTGGTTCTCCCCTCTTGCTGAGCAGGGCTGAGGGTGTGCGAGCTGAGGCTGTGTCTGTAGTCTCAGAGACTTATTTTAAATCAAAATAAGGCCTTGAGCTTCATGAGACTCTGGGCTCTGCTGCCACAGTTTGCTCTAGACTCATGGGGAAAGGGCACCCAAAGCAGGCTGAGGCTCATGGTTCCAGCTCCCACCTGTCAGGCCTAACAGATGGCTTCTCAGGAGCCCTGACTCTGTGAGGAAACTTACAGAGACACCTAGGTTTAAAACAGATGTCATTTCTTTGCTGAAAATCTATCATTTTGCTTCATTCTCTCTACTTTTGGAAGCTGTAGGAGAGAGGGGAAAGCAGAAGTCCCTGATCTGAGGACCTGAAATGAGCCTTGTACAACTATTTTCCCCCCCATAGTTCACTTTTAACCCCCATAGAGGTTTAGGTGTTTTTCTTTCCTTGCTGGATTTGTTCAGTTAACAAATTCTTGCAGTTTTTGTCACCCTTAGATGGTCCCAACAGACTTTTACCCCCAACCTTTAAGACTTCCTCAGAGGCCCTTTCAAGGTGCATCTTTTCTGTGGGCCTCCCAGCTTTGTGGCCTTTGCCCAGCACTGCCAACAAGATGAAACCTACATCTGGTGAGCTTGGTTTTTAGCAAAAACCAAGTCTTGGGCATTGAATCCCAGAGCTGAAGGAATGCTAGAACTAAGGCATCAGAAGGTCTCTTTCTTTACAGACCAGGGATTCGAGGTCAGGAGAAGGAGAGGGCTGGATCACAGGTACTTGGTAGATGAGAGCTGGGAGTCCTAGCTTCCTGTCAGCCCACTGCTGGTGGAGTTGAGGGAACACAGTCGGTCTCCTGCAAATGCTTAGCCTGTGCCAAAACAGGCCAGTGTGTCCCTTAAGGCTCGGAAGGCAGCATCCCCCCAGCAGGCTCTGCTTCCTAAGGAGCAATCAGGAGCCCAACTTCAGAGCATGTGGCCCCAGTCTCTGCTTGCACTGAGGGTCCCAGACCAGCCAGTACAATGTGGTGACTGGGGTCAGCCCCCTACTAGAGGGGCACTGTTCTGCTCTGCTGCTGAGGTTCTACATCCTCCCCCGAGCTTTCACTTTGGCTGCCTTGGCCAAAACAGAGAGTGAAAAGAGCATTCAGGACCTGGGCAAAGTCTGTGGTCTGTTCTAACGGAGGCTCTGAGGGCATATATAACCCCCAGGCCATTTCCAGGTGGCTCTGGGGCAGGCTCCCATCTCCCCAGCTCGCCCTTCTCTGGAAATGCATTGGGCTTCCTGTCTGTCTTTTCTGAGCTGTGCCTGCTGATACCAACCTTATGGGAACTGGAGTCAGTCCCAGGTCTGGCTCAAAGGTCATGTCTTTCAACATGTGTTGCTGTTTCCCAGTGCCTGGGCCTTGTGGGTTCTGCCAGGCACAACCCCACTATGGATGTGAGGCTGCCTCTCCCTACCCTCCCCCATCCAGGCACTACACAGTTAGACATAATCTCATCACAGTGTCACTGAAAATGTACTGGCCCTATTTTACAAATACAGAAATGGAGGTTCAGAGAAGTCATAACTTGTCAGAAGTTACAGATGGCAGAGCTGGGAGAGAACTCAAAATCTCCCCATGTCTTCTGACAAGATTGACTCCCTTGAAGTAGGGCCCAGCCCAGCCCAGGGCCAGTACCCAGTAAATGATTGTGAGATGCATGAGTTGGTGGGTTAATTAAGCATGCAGTGCCCCTTGGTATATTGCAAATCAGAGAAAAGACTATGAAAGCTGTGTTTAGATTAAGCGGGGCACTGTGTTCTGTCCACTGCCTTTGCTATGAACAGTGACTGTTAGAAGGCAGGGTGGACAGTCAGTGCCTGCCTTCTGGAAGCGTCTCAGATGGGCCTGGGCTCAGGGACCCAAAGCTCCCATGCAGGGGACAGGCCTAATTGGAGCCCTAGAAACCATGCTGGACACAATTGTCAGCATTCAGTTCTGTGATTACTAGTCTTGGTATATGGGGGTTTACAAGGCATCAAAGGGAACTGAACCCTCACTATATAAGAGCTTCTGTGGGAAAAGGAGCCTCAAGAGAATGCAGGTTATTGATATTCCAACTGAACTTACAATAACCTTGGTTTGCTTTACAAACACAGTCCCATGATTCTTAAAAGAACTCTGCAAAGCAAGATTTTCTCGCTATCCAAATACACGGGTAAGAATACTGAGGTTTGGAGAGGGCTGACCTGTGCTTGGTCAGAGGAGTGCTAGAACCCAGGATCCTGTTGTGCCCCAGACTGAACCACCAAGTCAGGGCAAATGGGACCTCTGGGAACTGGGGCTTATCAGAGATGATGAAAGCAAATCCGTGGGGTTTAAGTGGCTTCATTTTAAACAAACATTTAACTCCCTAGAAGCCTGAGCTTGCTTTCAACATTGTTTTCAGTAGTGGCCGAAAAATTAATTTCCTTTAAAAAGCCTCTCTCCAGTGTTCAGAGCAATGGTGGGTAAACTAGAAAATCACCCAGAGGAAGCCTGCGTATCATAGGCTAGTGTGGCCCCTCCCATTCCACTGCAGCTGGTGGCTTGGCAAGGCTGGCTTTTCCTACAGGGAGATGAAAGGGGATTTTATTCTGGCCTAAGTGCTGGCCCAACCAGGGGCCCAGGGGCAGCAACTGAGGCCTTCAGCAGTCCCTGGAGGGGTTTGGTCAAGGTGGGATGCTGCCTGCCTGCCCACAGACTCTGCCTAGAAGTTTCAGCACCTCTGGGCCTTCACCATCATCATCTTGGGGCCCTGGCGCCTGCTGAGGGTAGCCTGAGTGTGGGGATCTCCAGCTCTCATTTCATCCTCATAATAACCACTGAGGCCTCTTTTATTCCTTATTTTTCTGATCATCTCTTCTGCTCACCTTGTCTCTTCACCTCACTCACTCTGTTCAGTCACAACATAGCAGCCATGCTCCTAGTCTGGGGCCTTTGTGCTGACAGCTGTTCCCTCTGCCTGGAATAGTTTCCTCCAGATGCTGCACCCCTGCACTTCATTTCTCAGATGCCTCCTTCTCAAGGGGGCTTACATTTGTCAACCTCTTTTAAGTTGTTTTTCCTTTCCTGGCCCTTGTCAGCAGTTCCAGCAGTCCCCAAACATCTTTTACCCTGTACTTACCCCTCTTCCCCAGTATTTATCTTCTTATACACTGACTTGTACAGTTTGTTCCCCCACTAGAACATAAGATCTATGAGAACAGAATGTCTTTTTTTTCCTTGCTGTTTCCCCAATATCTGGGCAATGAATAAGGAACCCATATTTGGTCAGGCCCCTCAAGATAGCTGTTCTCTTGTTCTCTGTAAGTCCCCTGCCTGACTAGTAGTACCTGTTTCACCTAAACCCTACACACACAGGACCAATCTTCCTGGATACTTCAGGCCCCAGCTGATGATTGTTCATATCAAAGGGTCCCTGAGGGACATGCCTCTCATTGGTTTCCTTGGTAACTAATGAGCCCACCTGACATCAATTCCCCTATAACTGGTCCTCTTCCCTCCCCTCTCCCAAGCAAAGACTGCCATAATGACCTTCCTGCTCCAGACAGTGGGGTGTCACTCCAGGACCTTGCTTCAGACATCTAAGTTTCCTCCATCCATTAAACCATGGATGTCTCTGTTGCTGACTCTGGGCTCTTTCTCAGAATTAAAGCTGGGCAAGTGCAGGCCTTGTAGGGCTACAGGGTGCAGGCCAACACCAGTGAGTAGGCATCAAGAGCCCCTTTCACAAAGAAGAAACACCTGGTCTCAGGTGGGTTAAGGGCCTTGATCTCAGCTGGCGATGGGAGTAGCCAGGATGAGTATCGCCCACCACTTCACCATTCTCCCTGCCTTCCCCCCTTACCCAAAATTCCGCTGTACCTGGAACCAGGAGGCTGCAGGATGACTGGTGACTGAGCGCCTCTACTTTGGTGGCTAAAGATGGGACAACAGTGACTAAAGCTATGAAATTGAACTCAAGGCGTGTGCCCAACGTTCAAATCTAGCAGGTAAAAATTTAACTTTGCATTGGCTTTAAATGGTTTCGTTCACAAAAGATTTAACCAGGGCTGCTATTTTTAAGTCTTTCTTTGGGATTGTCAAATGATTTTCTTCGTTTATGATGGAAGAACAGTAGAAAACAAGCATAGCTGTAGTTTATGAAAGAATCACATCAACGTTAATTTTCTAGACTCGCTCAAAGCGAGTTGGGGGTGGGCACGGAGCAAAGGCTCGGTGGAAACCACGGCTCTCTCGGGCTCAGGGTTCTACCCCTCCTCCCTCCTCAGCAAGGTCGGGGGAGGGCTGTCCCTCACACATCCCCGGGGAGCTCCGGGTGGCCCCACTTCCCTACGGGGTTGATTTAGGACACCCCCGCCCCCCGCTCCTCCCCGCAGCTGCAGCCTCAAGCGCGAAGGAAGGGATAGAGCCCAAGTGGAGAACCCGGTGCGCAGGGGAAACAGGAAAGAGTGCTGGTGTTTAGCGAGAAACAATCGGGTGTTTCCCAAGCATCCGGCCATCAAATCTCGCACTCAGCCAATGTATAAAGTCGTAATGTGGGGTAGGCGCTCGTATCCCTGTCTTGGGCTGAGAATGTGGCGGCTGTCTAGGAGCGGGCGTTCAACACAAGGAGCTCCTTCCTCCGGAGACCCGGGGCCGGTGTCGGGCCCGCGGCCCGGCCGGCCTAGCGCAGAAGCGACTTGCGGAGGGCGGCGCCGGGCGCGCGCGGGCCGCGCGGGAGCTGGTCCGGGATCATGGCCGCGCTGTGCTCGGCGCGCAGCGTCAAGCGCGGGCACGCGGCGCGCAGACGCCTCAGGCCGGCCGCGCTCACGTTGCGGCAGAAGTCCACGTGCAGCGTCTGCAGCGCGCGCCCGTGCGCCGCCACCGCCGTCAGCGTGCGGTTGGTGACGCGCGCGCAGTTCTCCAGGTGGAGCGCGCGCAGGCGCGGGCAGCAGCGAAGCAGACGCGCCAGGCAGTCGTCGGTGACGTGGCCGCAGCCAGACAGCGTGACGGATGCCAGGTTAGGGCACCTGCGGAGAGAACGCGGGCCCGGGCCGAGAAGAATGCGGTTAGCGGGCCAGCGTGCGGCCACCCCCGGTCACGCCCCCTAGCTCCCTGGCTGGTTGGTCCCAGTGCCAGCTCTGGGAGACCGCATTTTATAGAGGAGTACTGGGACTGTCTCTTGTGGCTTAGCTGGCAAAGAATCCGCCTCCAATGCGGGAGACCTGGGTTCGATCCCTAGGTTTGGGAAGATCCGCTGGCGAAGAAGCCTGGAGGATTCCATGGACTATATAGTCCATGGCGTTGCAGAGAGTTGGATCCGGTTGAGTGACCTTCACTTTCATCAGACCTAGCGGTCACCGGGATCTGAACTGGGACCTGCTTCCCTTGCTTTTCTGCTACTCTACCTCACCATACTTGGCTATGAGTGGGCTTTTAGCCCCAGGAGCCCAAACCCCTGTCCTGCTGTGGACGTAGGTGATGCTGGTTTCTAGGAGGGTGAGAAAAGTGGTGCATGATGACAGCTCAAGTCTAGCTTCAAGCTGAGGCCCTGGTGATTGTGGCAGGACAGTGCAGAGAGGGTTTCCCATGAAGTGCCTTAGAGTCAGGCCCGTTCCACGTCTTGGCCTCCTCTGAGTATTGGTTCCGAGTTCCAGAGCCCTGGTTTCAGGTCAGTTGACAGGCAGTTACTGCAACTCCACTGGGATGCCAGGCTGCCAGAAGTCAAGATCCACAGTTAGCTAGACCCAGGCCTGTTGTGGGTATAGTCAGGGACACAAGTCCAGAAAGCATGGTGGGGAGAGGGGTGTCTCTGCACCAACTTTACCAGCAACTGCTTGAGAAAAGATCTTGAGCAAAGTTGGACGTGGCTTCTTTGTGCCGTGACCTTGATAGTCACTCATTACCTGGTATGTATGTTTGAGGTTGGCTGGGAGAGAATAATGCCCACCAGTGTGGTTGTCCTGAGGACTAAATGAGATTAGAAGTGTCTGGAGCCTGTGCAGGGCCTTCTGTAGTTGCTTCTAAGCCATGTTTCCTGGGAGCAGGCAGGACCAGACTGCTTCCAGTCAAGAGCCCGTCTCATGGGTGCAGGCCGTGGCTTCCTATAGCCAGAGGAAGCTGGAGTCAGGCCACGGAAGGCTTCCCTTTCCCCATCAGCCTCCCTCACTGCCCCTAGGCTGCACCTGACTGAGCCAGCTCAGCTCCCTTTGCTTTAGGAAGGAAGGAAGGAACCTACGTAGACTGGACATGGCTGCACCCACACACCAGGAACACCGTCTTTCCATGTGTGCACATCTTCCTGTCTTCATATCTGCCTTCCACCCCCAGTTTCCTGAATGAGGAATCTGTTTCAGGGAGCTCGAGTGACTTGCCTGTGACTTATTTACTGTCTGACCCAGGATAAATATCTGAACCTTGCTGCACCACCTCTTCATCTGTCAAGTGGGAGAGAAACTGTTACCTTCAGGGTGGTGGTGAGGATTAGGTAGGCGTTTAAGCCCCAAGGCTGTTAACATGATTCCTTCCTCTTAAGAACCTTTAGAATAATCCTGAGGCAGGAAGTAACCAGCAAAAGAAACCATGGACTCCCTACCCAGCCATCCTCAGCTGTCCCCAGGTGATTGCCAGATCTAGGTTTGGTACACAAGTATCAATACCTACTGTGTGCCAGTGCTACTGTATCATTTAATCCAAAATGAGCCTGTGAGGTAAGGCAGTTTATCCCATTTCACAGGGGAAGAAATGAAGTTGAATTAATTTAAATATTTGGGCTGGGGGTCACATGTCAGACAGTAGCAATACTGGGGGACTCAGCCCCAAGCCCTTTGCTTTTTTATGACACTCGTGACCCTTGCTGTACCTGGACAGGTACAGTCCACACCATTGGTTTGGGAGGTTATACCTGCTTCTCTTACAAGAAGAATGGAAGAAATTTAGGGCAGGCTTTTTACCCTATATGTATCAGTTTCCTGTTTGTTTACTGGGTCTTGTTAAACCCATCAAAGTGGCATGGTCTCATCAGGGACCAACCCCAAATCCATCTTCTGTTTTCTTCTATGGCCTTACTTTAAAGGAAAAAAAAAAAAAAAAAGGAGGAGCCTCTACACTATTTGCTTCTTTTCCTTGTTAGGCTGCCAGAATACTACAGCTGTTAAACCTGAGTGGCAGCAAGCAGACTGAACCTAGTTTGTTAGTGATGGGGGGATCATTTCCTCAAAGGCAGGACAGGACTGGTAAAGGCTCAGTGAGAGCCTGGCTGAGGAAGTCTGTTCTTTCATGGACTGCTCTGGGCAGGACGTTGTGGGGTCAACAGGTCAAATACAGGATGTATTTAGAACATACTTATGCAAAAAATTATTCTGTCTATCTGAAGTTCAGATATATCTGGGCCTCTTGAATCTTTATTTGCTAAAATCTGGTAATCCTAGACTGGGGGGCAAATCACACAACCTGTCAGACTTGGGTTTGCTCATTTGAGAACTTGGGCTAGAGCATTCTTCCCTTCAGTTTACTGATCCTCGCAGTAACTTCAGGTACTGTGAAGATTAGTAAGTTTCTCATAAGGAAACCATTGTCTGCACCCCTGCTGGAGCCTGGATTGGTTCATCTAACCCAGAGCCGAGCAGCCTAACCCTCCTTCTTTAGCTGCATTTCGCAGGTCTTGGGATTTGCTTGCCAGGAGCAGAGTCAAGGGGGTGAGCTGATTGCTGAATCTTGAAACCTTTTCCTGGGGCCTGACACTGATTAAAATGAAGGCCCAGATGGACCAACCCAGCCCTTAATGGCTGCCAGGGAGGTCAGCTGCCAGAAGCACAGGGACAGGCTGAAGCCTAGTTCTCCCCCTCTGCTGAAGCAGCTCCAGAATCTATGAGGCTGAGGATTGGCACCCTTTCTCCCCGTAATTCTGTCCATCCTGTGGAGACTGCACAGTGGGTGGGCCTGGAGGGTCTGCCTTGGGCCTCGTCTGAGGCTCCCAGAAGCAGAGCCGTCTTGGTGTCTTAATTTACTCTTCCCAGACCCCCAGGAGCCTCCCAGAGCTCTGGATGCCAGCGCTGCTCAGGAGGCGGCCTACCTGTCGCACACTTGGAGGAGGAAATCATTGACTAGGCTCTCGTGCCGGCTGCAGATGTTCCTCTGGAGGGCGCTCTTGAGCCAGTCCTCGATGCTGCACACCTGCACGCGGCTGGAGTGCCAGCAGATGGAGAGGCTCCTGAGCGCCGGGCTCAGGAGGAAGTTGTCCTTCTTGAGTTCTGTGAGGGAGCGAAAGTGCAGCAGGGACCAGAGTGCGGGGTCCTCAAACACGTCCTGGAGCTGGGGGCAGGTCCTGGCAAGGTTCTTCCTGCTGTCCTTGTCCAGGAAGGAGAAGAGGTGCAGCAGGCACTCCCGATTGAGCTGGGTGATGTGCATGGTATGCAGTGGCCACACCAAGTGTGGCTGGAGCCCAGGGACCTGACCTACCTCCAGCTGCTCCTCCCCAGCTCTGGGCTGGTGGACATATATGGTTGAAGAATGGTGTTTATTTTTGGCCAACAACTGGTGCTGGCGCTCTGAGGAGGAGGGAAGCCCAGACGCAGACATACGTGCGGCAGTCTGTGGCTCGGCTTATGTTTAGAGGAATTGAAAACCCTGACAGAAAAGCAGCATATTGAAGTTCAATAGCCTCCTTAAAAGGGGATTTCTTTCCTTTTAGCTGACAATGGTGTTAGGCAGAGAGCTCTCTTGGCATTTTCATTCTAGGTGTGGGCTTGCAGTCTCTACTCACTGGGAGGGACTCTAATTGTAAATAGTATTTGGTTTTATTTCCTGGGACATCAATATGCATCTTCAGCTCTACTTTCAATAGGAAGAAGCCTGCTGCCTATAAAGAGATAAAGGTAATGGTTTTATGCTTGGAGGTGTAATCAGAAGCCATGGTCGATGCCCCTTTTCTGTGTTATTTTGTTCCATAGTGATGGTTTCCAGCCGAGGCTGAACTACCTTCAAATCCTGCTGCTCCCCTCCAGGCAGAGGGATTTCCCAGGTGGCTGTTTTTACCCTGAGCTTTTTCATAAAAGATTTGTGTTAAGTAGCTTCTCTCTCTCCAAGGTTCTTCTGTGTATGTGTAAACTTGTTTACTTGGCTTTACATTTTTCCAATTATGTGTCCTGCTGTATCTAATATATATTTCCCAAAGTGCCAGGATGGATGAAGTAACTCTTAATATAAAACTGCTTGAAGCAATTATAAGTTGAAGTGTTTTACTCTTGCCCTGTAAGCCAGCCTCACATCCTCCTCATGAATGTGTGTAGTTCCCGGCAGTTACGCTGCTAGGTAAATTGCCTGGTTTTATTCATGAGTTCTCCCTTCCTAACATGAAACGGAGATTTCTTAATCTGTGGACCCATTTTCTAGTACCACTTCGCTCCCAGTCCTTCACCAGACCCTACTGTGTTTCCCCCGCTGTGAACTCCTAGGTCTGTGTCTCCTGTCTTGCTTGGTTTGAGGGCTGCAGTAGTGAGATGAGAAGCATTTTTTCTCTGCCAGACCAGGAAACACCACCTCAGTGGTTACTACTGTTCCTTTTCCCACATAATTAGAATTGGAAGGAATGGGAATACTGTTTCCACTTGTGTGGATGAAGCACATAGGCCAGGACCCTCTTCTGGAACTGAGGCCCAGTTAGACCTGGTGCAGCTTTGCCTGTAAAAGCAGAACACAGCCTAGGGGAGAAAGTAGCCATTGTGGCCAGCTCCCTTGCTTTGAGGAGCCAGTCTCAGCGGTCCCCCGTGCCCAGGTTACCCCACCACTGCCAAGGTCAAGTGGAAAGCGTGACTTTTCTTAAAAACAGCATACATCAAGAAACAGCCAAAAGCAGGATGTATTTCTCAAGGAAAGGGTTACTAGGAACTGCTTATATTTCACACTAATCATTTTACTTGTTCAAATGACAGCTGACAGCCAGAGTCCCTCTTTGTGCTCTAGTTAAACTTATTCAAAAGGTACTGCTGCACCACAGGTGGGTTTACTGGAAAGCCTTTAGGATTTCCCTCCTGAATCCTTTCCAAACCAGTACTTTTTAGAGGGCTGATCCCTGGAAGTAGTTGATTCTTTCACCTTCTTAAAGGCAAAGTAGTGTAACCATGCCAGCCACAGGGGAGAGTCATTTTGGTTCCTTGTGTCTCCCAAGCTGCACTTCCACAGCTCTGCTTGAGCAGCAAATATGGGCAGAGCCAGGCCACTTTGCTACTCCTCACGTGGGGTGGTAGGAGGTACCCCAGAATATAGGGTGGGTCCACAGGCATACCTCCCTGCAGGGAGGGATGTGGCTCACAGCCGGTGTTCTGACAGCTGTTCCTCCAAGCTCCTCCCTTTCTGCCCCTTGGAGCTCACTCCTGCACAGCCTCTGACCACCGTGGCTGCCAAAAGGAAACATGCGATTTGAGAACTGGAGGCAAAACCATTTGGGCTGTAGGCGTCTCTGTCTTCAGTTTAAGAAGACTGATAGAAACAGGCAAATGAGTAACACAGAAAAACAATGGGTGTGGACACAGGGTGGTTCTTACAGGAGCTTACTGTAAAGAGGGTATTTACTTTTTAACAGTGGCACTTGTTTCCCTGTTTGATCCTTCGCTCAGAGCCCCAAACCTGGTTCCTCAGGGTAGTCTGGCTCTGACAGAGGCAAGCGGACCTCATTCTTATAAAATCAGTGTCACGAGGAAGGACAGGATGAAGTCACGACGGCGGCACTGGACGACCTGGCCTGCCACCAACCCTGCCCCTCCAGGTCATCCGTCTGGGCCCCAGGTGATAAGGGGTTCCTAGAACCCTGCTACCCAGTGACTCATCCCAAAGGCCCCTGGCTTGAGCGAGCGCATCGCCACTTCACTTCGCTCCACTGAAAGAGGTTCGGAAACAACAGTCAAAAGGGAACAGACGAGGTCTTTAATGACACTTTCCATAAAACAGTTCAGGTTGGTGAAGCAGAAAAGGGCTGTGATTACAACTTGAATCAGTCACTTGCACAAGTAATCCTCTCAGCATCATACAAATTAGGTTTCAGTGGAAATGATCACCTCTCACACAACCAGACTCGCAAAGGGCAGTCTGAAGTCCGTCGCAGTCAGACCTGAAGGGGAAGGTCTTCACCCAGCGAGGTGATGCACAGACCTGGGACTACAGCATGATGCCACCCACTCCCACTCCTTCCTGTGCTGCGGGCACCCTCCTGCGGCCACGCTCTGGTCCCCTCTTATCTGTTCCTGGCTGCAGAAACAGACTTTGCTCAGGAGCTTCTCCAGGGCCCACGTGAAGAGGCCACTTCAGCTACAAAGGGAACGTGAGAGAGTTCAGGGGATGGTAGAGGTGGGAGTGGGACAGTATATCTAAGTAGACATACGGACACACACTAAACCAATGAAGGAGAGGTTTGGCTTTAAGAAATAAATATGTTCCCAACCCTAGAAACCAAGCTGCTAAGTAGGTTCCACAGATGAGATACACATTTAACACTTAACCAGGGCCCATACACTTTACTGGTTTAATTCTATTACATTTGTCATCACTAGACACTGAGTAGAATACAGTGGATAAGCAAAGGTTTTCTCCACCATGGAGAGAGATTTGTGTTGCCACAAACTGTTTCTAACACCCACCTGTGTGGGAGGACTTCTGAGAAAGTTTTGTTCCGAGGAGCCCTGTGACTCAGCGCGAGGCCCTGCCTCAGCACCACTCTCTGAGTGGGAAGCCACACACATGCTAGAGACAACATGGCACCAGGGAACAGCCCTGAAGAGCACGAAGGTCAGCTTTCGAAATAGGCGTGATAAGGCTGCACAGTTAAGTTTTCAAAATACAAATAGGCACATTTACATCACTGGTGTTCAAGTGCACAGTTCACATGGATCCAGTCACTTTTCCAAAGAACCTTCATTGTATCCTTCAGGCATGTCTGCTTTAGTAATATGAAGAGATAAAAACACTGCACAATTCAAGAGAGGAGGTGTGTTCATCTCCTGTGTTGCCTGTGAGGACCACTTTCCCCAACAACGTAGTCTAGTCTGTTGTAAGTTCCATTTGGTAGAAAGGCCATTTTCCTCCGTCAACACTGCCCGAGGCTTTCCTGTTGGAGTTTTAATTGCTGCCCACGCAGAGACTAGTGATCTAAGTGCAAATGTTAGAGAAGTTACACCTGTGTATCTTCCAAGCAAAAGAGACTGGATTCATAGGAGCGAGGTCAGAGGAGATGCACATTTCTAGTTCAATGTCATGTGATGTTAATGTACTGATACAGTATATCAAATTCTATGAAAGTGACATTTTTGTAGTTCAAAAAGTTGGGGCTTGACTTATGTAATTTAACATTGAAAACTGTTTTAAATACATGTTTTCATCTTAATTTTATCCTCTGGGCTCTCTGTTTCTAAGTTGTAAGATCTATACAGGATGGCAAAGCTTTCTTCTCTGGCGCAAGAACTGCAGACTGGCACCGTCTGAGACAGCTCTGCACACAGGTGGGATGTCCAGCCCTAGGTGGTCCTGTGCCATGAGGGGCTGCTGAGAACTTGAAGCATGACCTGTGTGACTGAAGAACTGGGTTTTCAATATATTTTTAGTTAAAACCAACACTTAGCTAACTGTACGTGGCCAGTGACCACTGTATTGGACAGTAGACTTTCAGACATGATTTGCTCCTAGTTATTTTAAACGGTTTAGCAGGTGTGTTCTGCTCTGAGAATATGTGGGATTTTTCCAGCTAATATTAAAATGGCAATGGAGCAGCTCTGCTCCTGCAGCTTCAAATATCCAAGCTAGGAGGAGTGCCACCCAACTTTCCTTTACATCCATACACTTAAAATCGTGACCATTTTTTTAAACAGAAAAAAATAATATGAGAAAGTCTGATTGGCTGGCTTAACATAAACTTAACTACATCTGTCTCCCCGTAACAACTTGTAGAGAATTGGGACAGGAGGAAAATACCAACTGGAGCAAAGAGCGAATATGAAAATGTGCGTGGTCCTGTCCCAAAGGCCCAACTGGAGCTCCCTCCTCCTCTCACTAATTTGTATGTTGTGCATCAGCACCCCAAGATCAGCAGGCTGAAACACTTGAGGAAAGCACAGGACCCCAAGGTCAGCAGGCTGGCTTGAAAACACTTCTGGAAAGCACAGGAAGCTTCATTAGATGGGATTCTGGTTCCAGATTTCAATTTGAATTAAAGCTAAGTAGTGCTGGTGCCTACTTTTCTTGAAAACAATTTAAAAAGACTGCTAACCTAAACAACAAAAACTCTACTATTCAAAGTGAAAATATTTTCATTTGCTCTGCTATGAGGATAGGCCAGTGAGAGCTGTTAAAGACTTTAGTTTCCTCCTATGGACTCCACAGTGTTACCCGAAGTTTAGGTGATGGTCATAATCAACTTTGGAAAGTAGCATCTCAACCTCTGGTGGCCAAGTAAGACTAGAGTGGACATGCAGTTAATCCCATTGCTACAACCAATGGGGGAATTAGGTGCTGACTCAAAAAGGCAAACATGACACTATAATTTCTTCACTCTGGATAAATAACACCTGGATAACATGCAGCTGAGTCACAGAATTTTTGAAACACTTTTAAGTGTATTTAGTCTTATTTGGACTGTTCAGTACCCCTATCTCATCTATGAAAGTGCCCCAAACCAAAAAAAAAAGGAATTCTTGAATTTGCAATGTAGGTACAACTGAACCAACAAATTTATTTAGTTAGTGCTGATAAACAGCAGCTTTGAGAGATACCAAGAGCAGCAGTCACCTGGTCTATTTAATGATGCCCTTCCTGTCCTCTTTTACAAGCAGAAAGAATGATTACTGAGCAGTCACTGAACTCTCCTGAGCCACAAATTTACGTGCACACATGATACTTGGTTTAGAGCCAACATGATCTCCGCTGGATCTGTGAGAAGGCAGCCGGTGGGTACACTGCTCTTCACAATCGGGAACGTCTCTGGCTTTCAGCATATGAGAGTAACAAAGCATTGTTGTAAATGTGCCTCAAAGTGAGAACTGAACATTAATATAAAAAAGTCAAATAGAACTAGGTTCTTGAAACTACATATAAAAACTGAATTATTACAACTAAAGCAGCAAATCAAAATATCTGCTGAGGTTTTCTGGTAGAACTAAAAAAAAAAAAAATTAGTTGGTGCCCATGTTCAGTAAGTCACTACCACTGACAAAACTAAACCCAAAATAGGAAATTGAAAAGTGCATAATGAAATTAAATCTTGGATCAAGTATTTATGGAAAATTGGAAATGTCTGTCCGGTATAGTTGACGAGTAATGATTTGGAGGAGGTATTAAAGTTTGTCCGATCCAGCTCTGGCCTGGCGTTCCACATAAAAAAGGATGTAGGCCTTGGCCTTCACCACGGTGTCCTCATCAGTCAGTGTTACAGTACTGTCATTGAAATGGAACCAGCGACCTTCGTGAGTTGCGTATGCTGTGTAATGTCCAGAACCGACCCTGTAAAGAAAGGTCAAGTGATCAAAGAGAAAGACTACAGAAGTCACAAGAATCTGTGCAACCATATAAATTATTAGAAGGACAACAAATTTTAATAAGTACTGTATGGAATAAATTCTAGAGACCTGTAATTTAAGACGGTCGATTAAGCTCACATGTTTATCTTCTTGAAACCCATCGAAATGACAAGGAATGTAGTGTCACTGGAAAACAGGGAAGAGTGCCATGGACTGACCAGAAACTGAAGATTTTCTAGAACACACAAAACTGTGTTTACATGGCACTGGATTAACAGAGAAACTAAACATCAAAGGAGCCTAATAAGCAGAGGTCAAGGCCTGTGGAAACATGGAAAACTTAGGACCAGATTTCCCATCAGAGTATTAGAAGAAACCTGAGCAAACGACAGAAATCTGCCTCCAGGGAAGCACTTTCTCTCCTACTTTGACCTCAGAGGCTTCCCTTTCTCAGCATGACCCACCCACTCACACAGGGAGCCCCAGAGTCAGTCGTCCTGGGCAGGAGAAAGCCTGTAGACAGAACAAAGACCTTCACAAACCACTAGAAAATCCCTTACAACATTTCATGAGCTGAAGACACCAGACTAAGAGTGTCCCTGTCAACTGCCAAACAGATACATCTCAAGTGATTTCTTAAGTCCAAAGAAAACACAAACAAATGAGAATCAGACGTGTAGTGGACTTATCATTTATAACTATGAATGTTGAAGTCAATAGAGCGATGTCTACAAAGTTCAGAGGGAAGAGGATTTTCAACATGGATAGCGGCTTGCCAAGTCTGAAGGTAAAACTAACATCCTCAAGCAGATCAGAAAAAGGAAAGAATATACCCCTAATACAGGCCTTTCAAGGGAAAAAAGTAATCAAGAATGTTATATACAAAATAGGAAATGTACCTTTAAAGTAGAGAACATGAAGTTTATTCTAAATAATACCTGTTTCCCTCCATTTAAGTATCAATTGGCCAAGGAAATCAGCAGTCTTTTGGAGTAATGGCTACTCAGCATTTTGTGGACAACAGACTAGTTGTGAATGCTGGGCTCAAATGAACCTTTCTCCATTTTGCTTTTATGTGTCTTCGCTTCATGCTTTGCAACATATCTCAGGAATCCTCGTTCCCACCAAGAATGAAGGGAAGTTCTACCAGTCACTCAGTCGTGTCCAACTCTGCAACCCCATGAACTGCAGCACACCAGGGTTCCCTGTCCTTCACTATCTCCTGGAGTTTGCTCAAACTCATGTCCATTAAGTCAGTGATGCTATCCAACCATCTCATCCTCTGTTGCCCCTTCTCTTACGCTAGATCTTTCTCAGCATCAGGGTCTTTTCCAGTGAGTCAGTTTTTTGCATAAGATAGCCAAAGTATTGGGAGTTTCACCTTCAGCATCAGTCATTCCAATGAACATTCAGGGTTTATTTCCTTTAGGATTGACTGGTTTGATTTCTCTGCTGTCCAAGGGACTCCCAAGAGTCTTCTCCAGCACTACAATTCAAAAGCATCAATTCTTTGGTGCTCAGCCTTGTTTATGGTCCAGCTTTCACATCTGTACATGACTACTGGAAAAACCATAGCTTTGACTATAAAGACCTTTGTTGGCAAAGCAACGTCTTTGCTTTTTAATACCCTGTCTAGGTTGATCACAGCTTTTCTTCCAAGGAGCAAGCATCTTTAAATTTCATTGCTGCAGTCACCGTCTACAGTGATTCTGGAGCCCAAGAAAATAAAGTCTGTCACTGTTTGCATTTTTTCCCCATCTATCTGCCATGAAGTGATGGGACCAGATGCCATGATCTTCGTTTTTTGAATGTTGAGTTTAAGCCAGCTTTTTCACTCTCCTCTTTCACCTTCAAGAGGCTCTTTAGTTCCTCTTCACTTTCTGCCATAAGGGTGGTATCTGCATATCTGAGGTTGTTGGTATTTCTCCCGGCAATCTTGATTCCAGGCTGAGTTTCATCCAGCCCAGCATTTTGCATAATGTACTCTGCATACAAGTTAAATAACAAGGTAACAATATACCAGCCTTGACGTACTCCTTTCCCAATTTTGAACCAGTCAGTTGTTCCGTGTACAGTTCTAACTGTGGCTTCTTGACCTGCATACAGGTTTCTCAGGAGGCAGGTAAGGTGGTCTGGTATTCCCATCTCTTTTAAGAACTTTCTGCAGTTTTTTGTGATCCACACAGTCAAAGGCTTTAGTGTAGTCAATGAAGCAGTAGATGTTTTTCTGGAATTCCCTTGCTTTCTCTATGATCCAGTGGATGTCACCAATTTAATCTTTGGTTCCTCTGCCTTTTCCAAATCCAGCTTGTCTATCTGGATAGTCTTGGTTCACGTATTGTTGAAGCTTAGCTTGAAGGATTTTGAGCATTATCCTGCTACCATGTGAAATAAGCACAATTGTGTGGTAGTCTGAATATTCTTTGGCATTGCCCTTCTTTGGGATTGGAATGAAAATGGACCTTTTCCAGTCCTGTGGCCACTGCTGAGTTTTCCAAATTTGCTGCCATACTGAATGCAGCACTTTCACAGCCTCATCTTTCAAGATTTGAAGTAACTCAGCTGGAATTCCATCACCTCCACTAGCTTTGTTCATAGTGATGCTTCCTAAGGCCCACTTGACTTCACACTCTAGGATGTCTGGCTCTAGGTGAGTGATCACGCCATTGTGGTTGTCCATGTCATTAAGCCCTTTTTTGTACAGTTCTTCTGTGTATTCTTGCTGCCTCTTCTTAATATCTTCTGCTTCTGTTAGGTCCATACTGTTTGTCCTTTATCGTGTCTATCTTTGCATGAAATACTCTCTTGGTAGGTCTAATTTTCTTGGAAGAGATCTCTAGTCTTTCCCATTCTATTGTTCTCCTCTATTTCTTTGCATTGCTCACACAAGAAGGCTTTCTTATCTCTCCTTGCTATTCTTTGGAATTCTGCATTCAGATAGGTATATCTTTCTCTTTTTCCCTTGCCTTTTGCTTCTCTTCTTTTCTCAGCTATTTGTGAGGCCTATTTAGAAAACCATTTTGCCCTGTTGTGTTTCTTTTTCTTGGGGATGGTTTTGATCACTGCCTCCTGTACAATGATAGTCCTTCAGGCACTCTGTCATCTGGATCTAATCCTTTGAATCTATTTGTCACTTCCACTGTAAGGGGTTTGATTTAGGTCATACCTGAATGGCCTAGTAGTTCTCCCTACTTATTTCAGTTTAAGACTGAATTTTGCAATAAAAAGCTCATGATCTGAGCTACAGTCAGCTCTCAGTCTTGTTTTTGCTGACTGTTTAGATCTTCTCTATCTTCAGCTGCAAAGAATATAATCAATCTGATTTCAGGACTGACCATCTGGTGATGTCCATGTGTAAAGTTGTCTCTTGTGTTGTCGCAAGAGGATGTTTGTATGACCAGAGCATTCTCTTGACAAAACTGTTAGCCTTTTCTCTGGTTCGTTTTGTACTCTAAAGCCAAACCTGACAGTTACTCCTGGTATCTCTTGACTTTCTACTTCTGCATTCCTGTCCCCTATAATGAAAAGGACATCTCCTTTTGGTGTTAGTTCTAGAAGGTCTTATACATCTTCATAGAACCATTCAACTTCATCTTTTCCAGCATTAGTGGTTGGGACATAGACTTGGATTACTGTGATTTGAATGGTTTGCCTTGGAAACAAACTGAGACCATTCTGTCATTTTTGAGATTGCACCCAAGTACTGCATCTGGGACTCTTTTGTTGACTTTCTTCTAAGGGATTCTTGCCCACAGTAACAGATACAATGGTCATCTGAATTAAATTTGCCCATGCCTGTCCATTTTAGTGAATGAATCTGGATCTGTTGTAGAGGGAGCTGGGAGAGAGTTACTGAGCATGGTACAAAACTGCAGCTCTTCACTGCACTACTCCCAACCCCAGGAGCCTGCTGGCATACTTACCCAGAGCCGTGGTGCACCACCACAGCAGCGAGGTCATACAGGCAGTTCTCGGGGCCGCTGTTCTCGGGCTACAGATCAGGGGAGAAGGAATCCCAGGACTGCGTTAGGAGCAGTGATCAACGACATCAGCATCTCCCTACCTCAATTACCTCCACCCTCTCTCTGTGAAGACTTAAATTTTACTAACAAATGTAATTAGGTTACCTCTAGTAAGTAGCATTTCATGTCTAGGCCTCGCAGGGGAAATTCTACATATGTATCAACTTTGTTTCTTAAATATGCTGTCCAATGAAATCTTTTCAAATGTAAGCATAGCACCTGGATGAGAGATAAAGACAAAAATTATAAACAAACATTTAATTTACCTTTCAATCAAAATTAACTACTTGGTGGTACTAATATCTCTTAGATAATATTTTAGGCAGTCTATCAGGTTTTTTTTGATTCCTGATAGCGGTTTCTTTCATTAATACCTTTTTATGATACTGTGATTTATAATAATGTGTTTAGTCTTTGTCTCCTTTCCTGGCACAAGATCCTAAAAGCCTTGACATTTCCTAAGTGAAGAGAGCCACACAGAGTGATCTTTTGTTACGTTAGTGAGGTATGGGGGCTTGTTGCCAAGAGAACCAATCAAGAAATGAGAGAGAACTTTCAGTCCTACCCCCCTGACCCCCAAGAGGGGCGAGGGATTGGAGGTTGAAAGATCAGCAGTGGCCAGTGATTTAATCAGTTGTGCCTGTGTAATGAAGCCCAAAGGACAGGTTTGGAGCACTTCCAGGTGGGGGAACCAGAGCTCTTCCACGTGCCACCATGCAAAGCCCCAAATTCCATGAGGACAGAAACTCCTTTGTTCAGGACTTTGCCCTTTGTATCTCTTCATCTGGTTGTTGATCAGTATCCTTTAACATCCTTTGTCATGAACTGATAATCTGGTGAGCAAACAGGTTTCCTGGGTTCTGTGAGCTGCTGTAGGGAATTAATGGAACCCAAGAAGGGGCAAGGGTCATGGGAACCTCTGATTTCTACCTAGTTGGTCACAAGTAGGAGTAACAGTGGGGGCATGTGACTGGTGTCTGAAGTCCAAGGAAGGAGTCACAGCAGCCCTCAATCTGTAGTCTGTCCCTTTAGAAGCCTACGCCCAAAGCGGCAGCCTGGGCTTGCGATGGCGTCTGATGTGGGACTGAGCCCCTTTACCTTGTGGAATCCCATGTGCTCTCTGAGGAGACAGTGTCAGAATGGAGTTGAACTGTATGTAGGACACCCGTGGTGTCAAGAGAGCTGCTTGGTGGTGGTGTGGTAGGGAAACCCCACCCATCCATCACACTCTGTAAACAGTGATCAGGACATATTTACTTATGAACTCATAAAGGGGTTAGTTTTATTGAAAACCCTAGAGACCAACGCAGAACAGACTATGTTTTAAGTATAAAGTTAGAAAAATAATTTGTCTTTCAACCAGTCATAAGCATTTTCCCCCTCAAAACTGCATAATAACTTGAAATGCAACACTCACCTTGGGTAGTTTTTGAATCCAAAACTTCTTAGTGGACTTTTGTTTCTTCTTGCACTTGTGGCACATGTATAGCTCTGTCTCATCAAGTTCTTCTAAGTCAGTAAAACTGCGAAGACAGTCTAAAACCAAATTGATTTTGGCAGCATTAAAAGAGGATGCCTTTTACAGAGGAAGTGTACTGTAGGAAAAAAAAGACTATGAACTTTGAAAGTGAACAATTCAGGTTCAGACCTCAGCTTTATTAGGTACATGACCTTAGAAGAGTCAGCTTTTCTCTGGCAAAACGGAGACCCTCAAAAAAGTCTGCATTGAATAACTGTTGTGAGGAAGAGAAGTAACATGTATAATGTGCCTGCCATCATGTCAAACATCTGATGATCAGTTCATGACAGATGATACTATTGTAGTTGGGTTTACTATTATTAGTAAAATAATTAATCTGAATAATTCTGACAAGAGTGGTTCCTTAATGAAATCAAAGTTCAAACAGCGGTTTTCTCTCAATGTCTTCTATAACAAAGGACAGAGCCCCCAGTTCATAAAAAAGTCAAATTTAGATCAAATGTTTCAGTCAGAATTTATTGAAAAATAAACACAGATTACATAAGGCTGCATCACTGATGTTCCTACAATATCGCCAGTGAATCGTTTGTTTCACACTCTACTCAAAATCCTGTGAGGTAAACCATAGGTATATTTTTTCCTTTCAAAGATTTAACTGTGTGACCTGGGGTTTAGTAAACTTTGGCCCCAAGCCAAATCCAGCCACCTGATTTTGTAAATAAAGCCTGGAATATAATCACACCTACTCATTTATATACTCTCTGGCTGCTTTTACACTACAGCAGCAGACCCGAGCAGCTGTGACACAGACTTTATTTGCTGAAAAGCCTAAAATAATCACCATCTGGCCCTTTATAGAGAAACTTTGCTGAATCCTGGGACAGTTAGTAATATATTCAGAAGTCCATATAAAACGAATGCATTGTTCTGTGAGAATAATATACTATTTTTTTTTAGAGAAAAATATGAATACCTTCATATGTACCCCTCTTGTAAGGATATGCGCTGTCCAGTACTCGAGGAGCCAGGGTTTACGTGACTGGCATTCCCTAGAGTTGTTGAGGGGGTAGCCAGCCCTGCTCAGAGCTTCCTAGGCGCCTCTTCCCAATCAGCCCCCACCCCACCCCAGAAGTACTCACTATCCCGACTTTTGTCCAGTCATTTCTTGGCTTGTCTTTATAGATCAAATATAATGCCCTTATGCATCTTTCAACAAGATGATGCTTGGCTGGAGAAGCTGGTTGGGTCGCAAGCACAAATAGCATATAAGGAAAGGCAACACTGTACTCAAGAGTCTTCAGGTCATAGTCAACCTTGGCATTAGAGAGAGTGTAAGGAAGAGCCCCATCAGGGAAGTTAATGGGGCAAGGTCTAGCAGGGTTTATGAGTGGGCCAGATTCTACACAGACCAACACGTGTCTGGAGGGCCCATGTGCTTTTTTTTTTAAGCATACTTTTTAAAACCATAACATCAGTTTCAAGTGTATAATACAATGCTTCAGTATTTGTATATACTGTGAAATTATCACAATAAATCTAGTTACCATTAGTCACCATAAATTACAAATTTGTTTCTTCTGATGAGAGCTTATAAGATTTATTCTTAGTGACTTCCAAATATGCAATAAAGTATTAACTGTAGTTAGCATGCTACCCATTACATCCCCATGACTTACAAGTGCAAAATTGTACTTTTTGACTCCCTTTACCCATTTTACTCACTCCACCCCCAATCCTGGCACTCACCAATCAGTTATCCTTAGCTATGAACTCATTTTCGTTTTTTAAATTCCATTAAGTGAGGCCAGATGGCATTTGTTTTCCTGACTTACTTCATGTAGCATAGTACCCTCAAGATTCATCCACGTCATCCCAAATGGCAAGGTTTCTTTTTCATGACTGAATTATATTCCATTGTGCATGTGAGTGAGTGTGTGTTATCACATTTTCTTTACCCATTCATCCATCACTGGACACTGTATCTTGGCTCTTGTAAATGCCACTGCAATGAACATGGAGGTGCATATATATCTTTTGAAATTGGTGCTTTTGTTTTCTTTGGACAAATACCCAGAAGTGGAGTTGCTAGATCATATGATAGTTCTATTTGTAATTTTTTGAGGAACCTCCGTACTGTTTTCTGTAGTGGCTACACCAATTTACAATCCCACTAATAGTGAATGAAGGTTCCCTTTTCTCCACATCCTCAACATTTGTTAGCTGTTGTCTTCTTGATGACTGCCATTCTTATAGGTGTGAGGTGGTATTTCATTGTGGTCTTGATTTTTATTTCCCTGATCATTAATGATGTTGAGCATCTTTTCATATACCTGTTGGCCCTCTGTATGTCTTTGGAAAAATGTCTCCTCAGATCTTCTCATTTCTTACAGCTGATTCCACTTATATGCAGATACTTTTTAGTAGCAAATGCTATAATACTATATGGTCTGTGGTTGGTTGAACCCATAAAGCAGAAGGACTGTGTATATGAAGGGCTGACTATAAATTACACATGAACTAACCCCCTCATTGTTCAAGGGTTGACTATAATCAGGTTTGTTTCTGCTATAGAGTTGTGCAAATTTTTTAAATATATTTTAGATATTAACTCCTTATCAGATATATGATGCAAATTCAGTAGGTTGCCTTTTCATTTTGTTGATGATTTTCTTTGCTTTACAGAAGCTTTTTATATTAAAAAAGCTTGTTTATTTTTCCCACTTGTGTATTTTTCATTTTGTTGCCTTTGCTTTTGCAGTGAGATCCAAAATATCATCACCAAGATTGATGTCAAGGAGTTGGCTGCACATGTTTTCTTTCTTAGGGTTCACGTATTAACTTTCAATTCTTTCATCCATTTTGAGTTAACTGGTGTGTAAGTCAGTGGTCCAGGTTCACTCTTTCACATATGGCTGTCCAGTTTTCCAAACACCATTTATTGACAAGACCGTCCTTTCTCCATTGTGTATTCTTGGCTCTGTTGTCCTAAATTAACTGACCCATGTAGACATGATTTATTTCTGAGTTCTCTATTCTGTTCCATTGATCTATATCTGTTTTTGTGTGAATGCTATACTGTTTTGATAACTGTAGCTTTGAATTATAGTTTGAAGTCAAGGAGCATAATACTTCCAGCTTTTTCTCTCAAGAGTGCTTTGGCTCTTTGGGGTTGTTTGTGGTTCCACAAAAATCTTAGATTTTTTCTAGTTCGATGAATGATGCTACTGGTATTTTTTACAGGAATTGCATTGAATCTATAGATTGCCTTGGGTAGTATGGTCATTTTAACCATTGATTCTTCCTATCTGTGAGCACAGTATATCTTTCCATTTGTTTGAGTCATCTTCAAATTCTTTTATAAATGGCATAGTTTTCCAAGTACATGTCTTTTACATCCTTGGTTGGATTTATTTCTAAGTATTTTATTCCATTTGATCCAATTGTAAATGGGATTGCTTTCTTTAAAAAAAAAATTATTTTCTTTATTTTGGGCTGTGCTGGGTCTTCACTGCCACACGTGGACTTCCTCTAGGTGCAGCGAGCAGGGACTACTCTCTGGTTGCAGTGCATGGACTTCTCATGTGCGGTGGCTTCTCTTGTGGAGCAGGCGCTCTAAGGCACACAGGCGTCAGGAGTTTTATCTCCTGGGCTCTAGGGCATAGGCTTAATAGTTGTGGCCCACAGGCTTAGTTGCTTCGCAGCATGTGGGATCTTCCCAGATCAGGGATCGATCCCAAGTCTCCTGCATTGGCATTGGCAGCTAAAGTCTTTACCAGTTAGCTACCAGGGAAGCCCCGGTATTGTTTTCTTAATTTCTCTTTCTGAGAGTTCAATATTAACATATTATGGAATTGCAACAGATTTTTGTATATTGATTTTGAATCCTGCAACTTTACTAAACTTGCTTTATTCTAAGTTTTTTTTTTTTTAATGGAGTCTTTGGGATTTTCTACAGATATAACATGTCATCTGCAAACAGTAGCAGTTTTACATCTTCCTTTCTCATCTGAACGCCCTTTCTTTCTTGCCTAACTGCTATGGCTAGGTCTCCCAATACTGTATTGAACAAAAGTGGTTAAGGGAACATTCTTATCTTGTCTCTCATCTTAGAAGAAGAGATTTCAGCTTTGCACCACTGAGTATGATATTAGCTGTGGACCTGGCATGTGTGTGTGCATGCTACGCCGCTTCAGTCAAGTCTGACTCTCTGCGACCCTATGAACTGTAGCCCGCCAGGCTCCTCGTCTCTGGGGATTCTCCAGGCAAGAATACTGGAGTGGGTTGCCATGCCCTCCTCCGGGGGTTGCCCCAACCCAGGGATTGAACCCACGTCTCTTCTCTCCCCTGCACTGGCAGCAGAGTTCTTTACCACTAGTGCCACCTGGGAAAACCAGACCTGATATATATGACCTTGATTATGTTGAGGTACATTCCCTCTACACCCACTTGAAGAGTTTTTACCAAAAATGAATGTTGAATTTTCTCAAATTTTTTTTTCATCTATCTAAATGATTGTATGATTTTTACCCTTCATTTTGTAAATGTGGTATATCACTTTGATCTACTTTGCAGATTACTGAACTATCTTTGCATCCCTGAAATAAAGCCTATGAGATCATGGTATATGATACTTTCAGTGTAATGTTGAATCATGTATCCTAGTATTTTGTGAGGTTTTCTGTGTTTTTGTTCATCAGGGATATTGGCCTCTAATGTTCTTTTCTTGTGTCCTTGTGTGATTTTGGTATCAGGTAAAGCTGGCTTTACCAAATGAGTTTGGAAATGTTCCTTTCTCTTCTGTTTATTGGAAGAGGATTGTATTCTTCTTTGAATGTTAGTTGAATTCACCAGTGAAGCTGTCTGGTCCTGGTTGCTGTTGCTGGGAGGCTTTGATTACGGATTCAGTTTCCTTACTAGTAACTGTCTGCTGAGATTTGTTTCTTCATAGTTCAGTCCTGGTAGGTTTGATGTTTCTAGGAATTTATCCATTTCATCTATACTGTCCAATCTGTTGTCATACAGCTGTTCACCATGGTCTCTTATCATCCTTTGCATAGCTGTGGTATTGGCTGTAATGTCTCCTCTTTCACATCTGATTTTTATCCGAGTCTTCTTTTTTAAAATTGTTTTTAATATGCCTTTTATTTAATTATTCACTTGATCATGCCACATGGCATGCAGATCTTAGTTCCCTGATCGGACATTGAGCCCACGCCCCCTGTAGTGGGAGCACAGAGTCCTAACCACTGGACTGCCAGGGAATTCCCAGTCCTCTTGTGTTTTTTGCTTGGTAAATCACAACTAAAGGTTTGGCAGTTTAGTTTATCTTTTCAAAGAATCAGCATTTAGTTTTACTGATCTTTTCTACTGTCTTTTTTGTCTCTATTTCATTTATTTCTGCTCTGATCTTTGTTATTTCCTTCATTCTAATAACTCTGGATTTCATTTTTTGTTCTTTTTCTAGTCCCTTGAGGTATAAAGCTATGTTATTCAAATTTTTTCTTCCTTCTTGAGGCTAGGCATTTATTGCTATGAGCTTCCCCCTTAATGAGCTGCTCAGATGCAGCAGTCGTAGAGAATCTGCCTACCAATGCAGGAGACATAGGAGACATGGGTTTGATCCCTGGGTTGGGAAAATCCCCCAGAGAAGGAAACAGCAACCCACTCCAGTATTCTTGCCTGGGAAATCCCAGAGAGAGAAGCCTGGCAAGCTACAGTCCACCAGGTCACAAAGAGTCGGACATGGCTGGGCATATATGCCCAGTCCCTCTTAGAACTGCCTTTGCTGCATCCTATGAATTTGGTATGTTGTATTTCCTTTTTCATTTGTCTGAAGGTATTTTCTCTTTTGATTTCTTCTTTGACCTACCAGTTGTTCTGTAGCAAGTGGTTTTCACCTTCACATGTCACTTTTCCAATTTTCTTCTTGTAGTTGACTTCTATTTTCATACCATCAAGATGTTTGATAGCATCTCAGCTTTATTAAATTTATTAAGACTTGTTTGGTGAACTTCCTAGTAGTCCAGTGGTTAGGAAGCCACACTTTCACTTCTGAGGACCCAGGTTTGATCCCTGGTCTGGAACTAGAATCCCACAAGCCATGTGATGTGGTGCAAAAAAAAAAAACAAAAAACTTGTTTTGTGGCCAAAAATGTGATTTACCTGGGGACTATTCCTTGTGCACTTAAGAATGTGTATTCTATTGCTTTTGTATGGGATGTTGTATGTCTGTCTGTCTGTTACATTTATGTGATCTAATGTATCATCTAAAGCCAGTGTTCCCTTATGGATTTTTTTGTCTGGATGGTCTATGCACTGATGTAATTGGGGCATTAAAGTCCCCACTATTTATTGTATCACTATTTTTCACTTTAAGTCTGTTAATATTTGCATTATATAGTTATGTGCTCCTGTGTTGGGTGCCTAAATATTTACAAATGTCACATTCTCTTGTTGGGTTGACCCCTTTATCATTATACAACACCCACCTTTGTCTCTTTTTACAGTCTTTGTTTTAAAATCCATTTCATCTGATATGCCTACCCTAGCTTTCCTTTGTTTTCCATCTGCATGGAATGTATTTTTCTTTCCTTCTACTTTCACTTTGTGAGTCTCTTCTAGACAGCATTATAAATGGGTCTTGTTTTTTTTTTTTTTTTAACCCATTCAGCTGCTCTGTCTCTTGACTGGAGAACTCAGTATATTTACATTTAATTACTGACGTAATTAACCATAATTATTGATGGGTATGTGCTGATTACTAGTTTCTTAATTGTTTTCTTGCTGTTTTATAGTTCTCCTGTTCTCCTCTTGCTCTCTTCCTTTGTGGTTTGATGACTTTCTTTAGTGGTATGCTTAAATTTCTCTCATCTTTTGTGTATTTACTTTAGGTTTTTACTTTGTGGTTACCAGGAGGCTTATATATATACCCTCCTGTTGAAAGCTGAAAGAGTTACAACTTTATAACCATCTATTTTAAGTTGATAATAAGTTAAAACACATTCTAAATTTCCTCCTGCCCATATTTAAGTCACATCCTTTTATATTGTGTATCCCTTAACTAATTATTGTAGTTATAGTTATTTTTACTACTTCTGCCTTTTAACCTTCAAACTAGTTTTATAAGTGATTAATCCACTACTTTTACTATATATTTACCTTTGACAGATTTACACTTTTGTATGTTTCTGTAATTAATGCCCCTTATTTTCATCTTAAAGCAGTTTCTTTAACACTTCTTATAAAGTCAGTTTAGTGGTGATGAACTCCTTTAGCTTTTGCCTGTCTGGAAAACTCTTATCTTACCTTCAATTCTGAGTGATAAATATGGCAGGTAGAATATTCTTGATAAAATTTATTTTCTTTCAGCACTTTGAATTATGTTGTTACTCCCTTCTGGCCTGCAAAGTGTCTGCTGAAAAATTAAGATTCTCTCCTTGTTTTTAACTTTTGACATTTTAATTATAAGGTGTCTTGGTGAATTACTTTGGGTTCAGTATTTTTGGAACTCCCTGGGCTTCCTGGATCTGGATGTCAGTTTTCTTCCCTGGATTAGGGGCATTTTCAGCCATTATGTCTTTAAGTTTTCTCCTTCCTCTCTCTCGACTTCTTCTGCACTTCTGTAATGCAAATGTTCTGTGACTTCAATACTTGGTACTTGTATTTTTTTAATCTCTTTGTTGAAGTTCTCACTGTTTGTTCACCCATTCCTCCCGAGACAGGTGAGCATCTTTGACAGTTATTTTGAACTCTATCAGCTCAATCACTTATCTGCTTAATTAAGGTTTTTTTTAAATGAGGCTTTATCTTGTTCTTTTATGTGGACCATAGTCCCTCTGCTTGACTCTATGCGTTAGATACAAGAGCCAACTCCCCAGTCTTGAAGGAGTGGACTTTGTGTGGGAGATGAACCTTACTGCTTAACCATGCTTTAGCTGTTGGCTGTCTCTCAAAGCTTTCTGATTGTCTAAACAGCTGCCTATTTATTGTTAATAGTTCTCAGCAGTTGAAGGTAGGCCAAAACCTGTCATTTTCCCAAAGGGAAGAATCTCAGGCAGCAGATTTTAAAGTATGCAAATGTATACAGTCCTATGGGATCCAGAGGTGTCCCTCCCACCAGAGTCCAAAAAATTGGGGTCCTGATGAAAGTATAAACTTCTTTTCTGGAAGATACCAGTGATCTATGAGATGGCCTCCCTGGCCTGTGTTTCCTGAGAGGACCTCTGTAAGCCCCTAGGTGTATGTCAAACCAGAAGCCTGCCCCTCAGGCCAAAGCTCTAGGATAGAGAGATTGGCCTCTTTCACAGGAAGACGAGTGTATTTTAGTTGGCTGCCTGCACAGTGCCCTGGGGATGGTAGTGGGGGCCTACATTGTTATAGTCCTGTGACCAAGGAACCCAACCCCTCTCCCCCAGCCTGTGGAGACAGGCAATCAAGGGGCATCCCATAGGCTGCAGCCACAAAAAAGGAGCAGCAGAAGTGTGTAAAAGCTCCCCTCCAGGAGATGACCTCACTCATTGTCCATAAGCTCTGCAAAGGATTATCGTGAGCCTTAGATGTGTGTTTAATTAGAAGCCTACCCTTCAGGCTGCAGCTATGATGATGGCTAATAGGCCTCTTTCAAAGAAAGGCTGAGTTCCTAATCTGTTGCTTCTTCTTGTGCTTAGAGCAGGGTGGCTGTTTAAGAGCTGTTGCTCCATTGGTTACATACAGTCCTGTGGGTCTTGTGAGCATGACCCCTGCTGGCCACCAGAGTCAGGTGATATAAAGGTGCCCCCTGAAAGGGGCTATAAAAATCCAAGGGCCAGACAAGGGTGTAAGCCTCTTGCTGGAAGATACTGGTGAGCTAGGGCAAGGCCAAAGGTGAGCACAAAGGTGGTGTCCACTGGCCTCCATTCCCTGAGGGCAACTCTGCCAGCCCCTAGGACTGTGCCAGATTGGAAGCCTGCCCCTCAGGCCAAGGCTCCTGCATAAGCAGTCTCAAAGACTGGGTGTATTTCAGTCTGTGTTTCTGTTTCTGTGCAATGCTGTGGGATGGCAGGTGGCCAAGAACTGTCTCTCCACTGTTAATAGTCTCACAGGGCCCAAGAACGCATGCCAGGTGATCAAGGGGCATCCCTGGGTGGGAGCTGACACATGTCAAAGTTCCCCTCCAGGAGATGTTGGTGCTCTGGAGTGTGGCAGAGGACAGCCTGAAGATGGTGCCTGCAGGCTGGGGCAAAACAGAAAAGGAATATAAAGATGGTACCCGCCAAAACCAAAAAAAAAAGCCACATACAAAACACGGCATCTGCAGGTTTTACCAAGGCAGAAAAGCATGAAGGTAGCATCCTCCAGCCTCCATCCCTAGAGGGTATCCAGCAGGCCCCTGCCTCTCAGGCTGATGCTTTAAGATCAGCAGATAAGCCTGAGTCAAGTCTTGGTGCTTTTCAAATGGCCGCTTAAGTGTGGAGCCCTAAAATAAGAGCCTGTGCACGAGCCCTCTAAGAGCCACTTCCAAGGCTCGTGGCTCTGGCGGATGCAAGCCCTGCCAGTGTTCAAAGCCAGGTATTTCGAGGCCTCATCTCTCAGGTGCGGGTCTTGAAAGTTGGGGTGCCTGGTGTGGGTTTCAAACCCTTCCCTCCTTAGAAGCTCTGGGTGAGGGCTTATGGGGAGATTATGCCTCAGCCTCTCCTACCCACTACAATCTAGTTTCTTTCTTACTTGCCCAATGTGCAGGAGTCTCTCTGTTAGCTTTTAGGGTTTTTTCAAAGCAAATTGTTCCATACGTAGCTGGAGATCTGTGTATCCATGGAAGGAGGTAAGCTCAGGATCTTCCTGTGTCACCATCTTGAGTTGGAACCCTCTCCCATACATTCTTTTTTCTTTTAAATTGAAGTATAGTTGATTTGCAATGTTGTATTAATTTCTGCTGTATAACAAAGTGATTGTTTTATATATATATATATATTTTTAAAATACTTTTCCATTATGGTTTATCATAGGATATTGAATATATGGTTCTCTGTGCTATACATTAGGACCTTATTGTTTACCCATTCTGTATGTAATAACTTTATATCTGATAACCCCAAGCTCCCACTCCATCCCTCCCCCCGCTTTCTCCCCCTTAGCAGCCACAAGTCTGTTCTCTGTGACTCAGTTTCTATTTCATAGATAGGTTTGTGTCATATTTTAGATTCCACATGAGTGATATTGTATGGCATTTTGTCTTTCTCTTTCTGGCTTACTTCGCTTAAAATGATCTCATCTATGTCGCTGCAAATGGCATTATTTCATTCATTTTTATGTCTGGTGGTATTCCATTTTGTGTATGTACCACATCTTCCTTATCCATTCACCTCTCAATGACCATTTAGGTTATTTCCACATCTTGGCTATTGTGAACAGTGCTGCTATGCAATAGGCGTGCATGTATCTTTTTGGATTAGAGTTTTGTCTGGTTATATGTCCATGAGTGGGATTGTTGGACCATACCGCAGGCAATTCTATGTTTAGTTTTCTGAGGATACTCCAAACTATTTTCCATAGTGGCTGCACCAACGTACATTCCCACCAACAGTACAGGAGGGTTATTCCCTTTTCCCCATACCCTCTCCAGCATTTGTTATTTGTAGGGTTTCTGATGATGGCCATTCCAACCAGTGTGAGGTGGTACCTCAGTGCAGCTTTGATTTGCATTTCTCTAATAATTAGTGATGCTGAGTATCTTTTCATGTGCCTGTTGGCCATTTGTATTTCTTCTTTGGAGAAATGTCTATTTAAACTGTCTGCCCATTTTTCTGTTTAATTATTTTTTGTTGTTGAGTTGTATAAGCTGTCTGTATATTTTGGAGATTAATTCCTCATCAGTCACATTGTTTGGAAGTATTTTCTCCCATTCTGTAGATTGTTTTTTCATTTTGTTTCTGGTTTATTTTGCTGTGCAAAAGTTTGTAAGTTTGACTGGGTCCCATTTGTTTATTTTTGTTTTCATTTCTATTGTCTTGGAAGATTAGTAGAATTAGAATCCTCATGCATTGCTGGTGGGAATGTAAAACAGTACAGCCACTGTGGAAAACAGTCTGACCTCAAAAAATTAAAGAACTACCATATGATCTAGCAGTTCTACTCCTAGGTATACTCTCAGAAGAACTGAAAGCAAGGACTCAAACAGGTATTTGTACACTTATGTTTGCAGTAATATTTTTCATGATAGCGAAAAGGTAAAAGCAACAACCCAGGTTTACATCAACAGACTAATGGATAAACAAAATGTCGTATATATGTACAATGGAGTATTAGCCTTAAAAAGGAGGGCAGTCATATATATGTACAATGGAGTATTAGCCTTAAAAAGGAGGGCAGTTCTGATATGTGCCACAGTAAGGATCAACCCTAAAAATATCATGCTAAGTGAAATACATCAGTCACAGAAGGATAACAGTATGATTCATGAAAAGTAGAACAGAGGTACCAGGGCTTGGGAGAGAGAAATGGGGAGTTACTGTTTAATTGGTACATTTTCTGTTTGGGGTGATTTTAAAAGTTCTGGAAACCGTGGTGATGGTTGCATAATATTGTCAGTCTACTGGCTGTTGCTGAATTGTACACCTAAAAATTAGTAACGTGGTAAATTTTATGTATATTTTACCAGCATTAAAAAAAAATTTTTTTTAAATAAATGAAAATCAGTATCTGCTTAAAACTTTCATGAGCAAATAAGAGAGTAGGCAAGAATGATGATTCTGAGATGCCTGGTCACTCAGCTTCTCTATCCCATATTAACCAGGTGCTTTTAAGATTCGCTAGCAAGATGGCATTCCCCAGGTCTCCCCAGCCATACAACACTGAGAAAGAAGCAACCTGTTGGCGAGGAGCCTTTTCCCCTAAATTTAACCTGCACTGACCTGCTCTCCTGTGTATGGAAGTATGCAGTCATTCAGAGGGAGAATCTAGTGAGTCCGTAGGTAGGCACTGTAAAGTCTCCTTATGGCAATTCTTTAGAACCTCTACTTTCAGGAATTGATACCCTTATAAATGCTGAGATTAGTGCAAGAATGTATCAGTATTTCACAGCAACTCATTTGCATTTCTGAGACCAAAATGTAAAATGCATAGGTTTTTCTGGACTGCCCTCCAGTTTTTCCTCCTTGCCCACTGGTGGGCACCTCTGCAGCCACAGTGCAGCCCTCCCTCCGCGGGGAGGCCGAGCCCGCTTCCCACTCGTACGCCCTGCCCCCATCACCGGCTCCTTTTCTGAGGACAGAGCCCCTCCTTCCAGCAACCTTCCAGGCTTTCTCTTCTCCCTGACATAAATTTCAGCCTCCCCCAGCATCTTTTTGCTTTCCCACATTATCTTCCTTTGCTTTTATTCTTCCTGAATTTTTGAGAGGCTTAAGCTTACAGGGAAACCAACAAGGAAGTGGTCCAACTTACGCACAAAACCGTACAGAGTTCCCTCCATTTCAAGTGAGGCTATACATGATATAATGAAATGAAAACAGAAGACACGAAATGCCCATTAGACAACTCAATACAAGCTGAGCCTAGCGTGTACAACACTCAGTTTTAGAAAGGGTGACCAACTGCTTGTAGGAGCCCTCTCTGTGTTCTCTCAACTCTCCCCGGAAGCGCCACAAGAAGCCCACACCTGCGGCTAAACCCAGGCGATGGGCAGCAGAGTGCTGTGCCGGGGCAGCCTCTGGGGAGTTCAATCAATGACGTTAGAAATCCTCGCTGGGTTGGTAGAGAACTAACCCCACCGCCAGAGTCATCTTCCTATGAATTTTAGAAGGCTTCTTTAGCTTGCCTGGAAAATTAAGGCCTGTTTATCAAGGTGTCGATGGGTTAAAAAAGTGACAACTCAAAATCATTCTAAAGCTTCAACTGCTGCCCTTTTATAAAGGTTTTTACACGACATTTTAAATTAAAATATTCATAACCATGGTATTTCTGAAGACAGGCTTATAAGGGAAGTTTGCATTCCTTTTTTTGTGCCCTTTTGTATTTTCCCCCAATTTTACAATAAACATACAACGACTTCTTTGTTCAAAACATCTCCCTGACATTCACTGATTTGACAATTGCTTTGATGTCCTAACTATGAAAAGTCTGAATGACCCTGAAATGTACTCCATTTTAATACTTTGCAACAGCATGAGTGTGAATTTCACCTCAGAGCTCATATACAGATGTGAGGCACACGGTCAGCGGCCAGGCTGCGAAGCGTCCAGCGCTCACGCCCCAGCCGAGTGGTGGTGTTCTCTACTTACCTTCACTAGGGATCCGAGGAAACTGGTTCACTTTTTCATTTGTACTTCATTGTATTTCATGAGGAAAAGTGTGTGTGTGTGTGTGTGTGTGTTTGTGTGTGTGTGTGTGTGCGCGCGCGTGCGCCATGGTGGTTTCTGAAACTCCTAAGATTCTTAAAGGTTTCAGGGCATAATATTCCACAAGTGTCCGGCTAACAAATTATATAAACTGTTTAAAGGGACTTTCCTGGTGGTCCAGTGGCTAAGACTCTGCCTTCCAACGCAGGGGGCGCAAGTCTGATCCCTGGCTGAGGAACCGAGATCCGACATGCCGCAGGGTACAGCCAAAAATTTAAATAAAAGACTTGTAAAAAAAGACATGTTTAAAAAAAGACCTGTTAAATAGCATCCTATAGAGAGCAGAAAATAAAAGTAGTTTGTTAAAGTTACTGAATCACTTTATGTACTACACAAATCTATCAGGGCAGTAATTTGGAAGTAGGCATAAATAATCCACATTTTGTTTTACTCCCTCAAAGCAAATATATGATAATATAAGTTAAAAATATATATATAAAAGAGATGAAAAATAGTTCCATTTCTTCCTGAATCCCACTACCCACTAAGATAATCACTGTGAACAAGTGTACACTGCTCTAGAATGTTAGTGCACACGTTTTTTTAAAATCTTATACAAATGGAAGAATTCATGGGATGATTCTATATACATACTTCCATAGATAGTGTTTGACCCTACAGTATCTTGTAGCTTTCTCTCTGTGGCCTAGCCACCGATCAGTTGTAGGGTCAACAACTGTAGGGTCGAGATGTATGATCAGCTGTTGTCCTAACACCAGTATACGAGTGCCCTCTTTAGGAAACATTCACTAATAATGCATATAATCTGTATTTATCAACTTGACCAATTTTGCTTTACTTACACATTCTTGAATATATTTGAGACTTAGTAATTTTCCAGATGTTTAACTGACCATGTGCATTTCTTTCTCTTTTTTTTGAAATGTATTTTTGACTGCACTGGGTCTTTGTTGCTACGTGAGCTTTGTCTAGTTGCGGCACCTAGGCCTTTCATTGTGGTGGCTTCTCTTGTTGCGGAGTATGAGCTCCAGAATGCAGGCTTAGTAGTTGTGGTGCACAGGCTTAGCTGCCCCATGGAATGTGGTATCTTCCCAGACCTGGGATCGAACCCGTGTCCCAAGTATTGGCAGGAAGATTTTTAACTACTGGACCATCAGGAAAGTCTTGCATTTCTTTCTTATTCATGTATTTGCCCAAGTACTTTTTTAAATATATATATGTTACAAATATTAGTTTCAAGTTTATTAACTCCTTTTCCACTTTGCTTATGGCATCTTTTACCATTATAGACTTAAATTTATTAATTTCTAGCCTTGGTGATATACTTACAAAGCTCTCTCCTACAATACAATCATAAAGATGTTTTCTTATGATGTTCTTTTTTATTTTTCACACTAAATCTCAAAGCCTCAGGTTAATTTGGGAAAAAAATGAACATTAGGAATGAAATTAATGTTTCCCAATAAATTTTCACTTATACTATTTATTGACTAATTTCTTATTTTCTCCACTAATTTGAAGTGTCTTCTTTGCCATATAGTAAATTCCCATATACATATTTTCTAAACCTGTACCTGTTAAATTAAGTGCCTCTAGGACACTACTTACATTATCTCTGTCCTGCTCTATTAGTTTTGTTTTAAAACTTTTTAGTTCCTCTTATCTGCTTGGAGAAGAAATTCTGAACTAATCAGAATTTTGGGAGTAATTTGGGGGGAAACTGACATCTCTACCATATTGGGTCTTCAAGAATATGACACAGCTGTTTATTGTGGCCTTTTCTGTCCTTCTATAAAGTTATACAATTTTTTCATCTTGCATATCTCTCAATAAATTTATCTTTAAATACTTTAGAGTTTTTGAATACAACTGTGAATAGGATCTTTTGCTATGTATAAAAAGGTTAATTTTTTTTTTTTTGCCTGTTTTCTATTTGGCCATCTTACTAAACTTTTTGGCTCCAAATTAAGAACTTACTTATCAAATTAATACCTGTGCTTATTTTTCTAAGTTGAGTGCTAGAAAAAGCAGGTCTCCTGCCCAGTCCTGTATTCCAGAGATAGCTAGTGTTAAACATTCTTTCATAATTTCCAACTGATTCTTTTGAAATGTTCTAGGTATGTAAGAATTTAGTCTTTCCTCTTCATTATTTATTCTTATTTCTCTTCCTTATCTACTGCCTTGTCTCACAGCAGCAGTTCTCCTGGCTGATTCCTGACTGTAATGGAAAGTCATTAGTGCTTCACTGTTAACTGGATGATAACATAGCTTTCAATAGATAATCTTCAACAGGTTAACAACATGTTTATTCCTATAATAAAAGAGCTTTTTCTGCTTTTAATCAGTAATGAATTTGGAATTTTACCAAAACGTATTTAGGCATTTTGATTTTTCTTCTCCCAATAAATTATACTTTCTTAAATTAAATCAGTCTTGCATTATAGGACTAAACCCTACTTGATCTCTATATATATTGTTTTAGGACAGTCCTGGATTCTACTCGCTAACATTTTATTTAGGATTCTTTTCTTTACAGTATTATTAACATTAAACTACATTTTCTTTCCTTTTGGATGATATTTTTGTTACGATTTAGATCTGAGGTTATTTTAGCTTCTCATAATATATACCCTTTCAATTACATGATTTCAAATGTCAGCCATGTTTCTCACCATCACTGTGCCTTTTTAAATGAAAACTAACCTGGCAACCCACTCCAGTATTCTTGCCTGGAGAATTCCATGGACAGAGGAGCCTGGCAGGCTACACAGCCCATGGGGTTGCGAAGAGTCGGACACCACTGAGCGTGACTAACAACGTTAACAATTACAAATCCAAAAAGCACAAAAGCAAAATACTAGCCAAGGAGACTTCTAAGCATGTAAAAGCAATAGTTTTACACATTTCCATTCCCATTTAATAAACAAATGTGTATCACTCAACTAAAACTAATCACACTATGAACCATCCAAGAAAAAACAGTGCCCTTAGCTGATATTAACGGCAAACAAAAAGTGAACCATACCCTATCATATATTTTTTAAAGCTAACGGTAAGGCTATTATTTATTTATTATTGAATTATAGCTGACTAACAATATTGCCTTAGTTTCAGGTGTACAGCAAAGTGATTCACTTACACATACATATGTATTTTTTTCAGATTCTTTCCCGTATAGGTTATTACAAGATGTTGAGTATAGTGTGCTCCACAGTAGGTCCTTGGTGATGATCTGTTTTATATATAATAGTGTGTATCTGTTAATCCCAAACTCCTCATTTATCCCTCTCTCTCTACTTTCCCCTTTAGTAAGCATAAGTTTTGTCTTGTATGTACTTGACTCTACTTCTGTTTTGTATTTAGTATTTTTTTTAATTTCACATATAAGAGATGGTATCTGTCTTTTTCTGTCTGACTTACGTCACCTAGGATAATGATCTCTAGGTCCGTCCATGTTCCTGCAAATGGCATTATTTCATTCTTTTTATGGCTTAATAATATTCCATTGTGTATATATATATATACTATATCTTCTTTATCCATTCTTCTATCAGTGGACATCTAGGTTGCTTCCATGTCTTGGCTATTGTAAAAAGTGCTGCAGTGAACACGGCGGTGCATGTATATTTTCAAATTATGGATGGTTTTCTCTGGATATATGTACAGGAGTAGGACTGCTAGATCATATATATGGTAGTTCTATTTTTAGTTTAAGGAACCTCCATAGTGTTCTCCACAGTGACTGCACCAATTTACATTCTCACCAAAAGTGTAAGAGGGATCCCTTTTCTCCACACCCTCTCTCTAGCATTTATTGTTTGCAGACTTTCTGATGACGGCCGTTCTGACTGGTGGCCGTTCTGACTGGTGTGAAGTAATACCTCTTGTTTTGGTTTGCATTTCTCTAATAATTAGTGATGTTGAGCATATTTTCATGTCCATTTTGGCCATCTGTATGTCTGTTTTGGAGAAATGTCTGTTTATATTTACTGCCAAGTTTTTGATTGGGTTGTTTGGTGTTTGGTGTTTTGATTGGTTGTTTGGTGTTTGAGCTACATGAGCTATTTATATACTTTGGAGATTAGTTGCTTGTTGGTGGCTTCATTTGCAAATATTTTCTCCCATTCTGTGTGTTGTTTGTTTTATTTTGTTTATGTGTTCTTTTGCTATGCAAAAGCTTTTAAGTTTAATTAGGTCCCGTTTGTTTTTATTTTCATTATTGTAGGAGGTGGATCCAAAAAGATACTGTTTCAGTTTATGCCAGAGAGTGTTCTGTGTTTTCCTCTCAAGTTTTATAATATCTAATCCTACACTTAGGTCATTAATCCATTTTATTTTTGTGTATAATGTTAGCAAACGTTCTAGTTTCTTTCTTTTACATGTAGCTAGCTATCGCTTTCTCAGCACCACTTATTGAACAGACTGTCTTCTCCACTGTCTAGTCTTGCCTCCTTTGTCATTGATTAGTTGACCAGACATCTGTGGGTTTATCTCTGGACTTCCTATCTTGCTCCAATTGATCTATATTTCTGTTTTTGTGCCAGTACCATACTATTTTGATTACTGTAGTTGAGGTACAGTCTGAAGTCAGGGAGCCTGATTCCTCCAGCTCTGTTTTTTTCCTTTCTCAAGACTGCTTTGGCTATCTGGAGTCTTTTGTGCTTGCATACAAACTGTAAACTTTATTTGTTCTAGTTCTGTGAAAAATGCTATCGCTTATTTGATATGGATTGCACCGTATCTGGGTAGTAGAGTCGTTTTTACACTGATTCTTACAATACAAGAACATGGTATATCTGTGTCATCTTTGATTCTTTCATCAGTATCTTACAGTTTTGAGTACAGATCTTTTGCCTCCTTAGGCAGGTTTATTCCTAGGTATTTTGTTCTTTTTGATGTGATGGTACATGGGATTGTTTCCTTAATTTCTCTTTCTGACCTTTCATTGTTAGTATACAGAAATGCCAGAAATTTCTGTGTATTAATTTTGTATCTTATGACTTAACCAGATTCACTGATTAGCTCTAGTAATTTTCTGGTAATGTCTTTAGATTTCCTATGTATGGTCTTATATCACATCATCTCAAAATAAGACACTTCTTTTGGAACCCTTTATTTTTTTTTTCTTCTGATTGCTGTGGCTTAAGACTTCCAAAACTATGTTGAATAAAAGTGGTGAGAGTGGACATCCTTGTCTTGCTTGTTCCTGATCTTAGAGGAAATCCTTTCAGCTTTTCACTGTTGAGTATAATATTAACTATGGGTTTGTTGTATGTAGTCTTTATTATATTGATGTCGGTTCCCTCTATGCCCACTTTCTGGAAAGCTTTTTTAATCATAAATGGATGTTAAATTTTATCAAAAGCTTTTTCTGAATCTATTCAGATGATCATAGGGTTTTTATTCTTCAATGCATTAATGTGGCATATCACACTGATTTGCAGATACTGAAAAACCCTTGTATCCCTGGCTAAATCCCACTTGATTATGGTTTGTGATCCTTTTAATGTATTATTGGATTCAAATTGCTAGTATTTTGTTGAGAATTTTTGCATCTGTGTTCATTAGTGATAGTGGCCTGTAATTTTCTTTTTCATGGTATCTTTATCTGGTTTTGGCATCAGGATGATTGTGGCTTTTTCAATTGAGTTTAGCAGTGGTTCCTTACTCTTTAATATTTTGTAATAGTTTCAGAAGAATAGATATTAAGTCTTCTCTAAGTGTTTGATAGAATTCACCTGTGAAACCATCTGATCCTAGACTTTCGTTTGTTGGAAGTTTTTAAATCACAATGTCACTTTTAGTACTTAGGATAGGTCTGTTCACATTTCTTTTGGTTCAGTCTTGGAAGGTTGTACATTTCTAAGAATATGTCCGTTTCTCCCAAGCTGTGTATTTCATTGGCATATAGTTGCTTATAGTAGTCTCTTATGATCCTTTGTATTTCTGTGATGTCCACAGTAACTTAAGTTTTTCATTTCTAATTTTATTGATTTGAGCCCTCTCCCTTTCTTTTCCTTTGGTAAAGGTTGATCAAAGAACAAGCTTTTAGTTTCACTGATCTTTTCTATTGTCTTCACTGTCTCCATTTATTTCTGCTCCGATCTTTATTATTTCTTCTACTAACTTTGAGTTTTGTTTTTCTTTCTCTAGTGCTTTAGTTGTAAGATTAGGCTGTTTACTTGAGATTTTTCTTGTTTTCTGAAGTAAGACTGTCTTACTATAAACTGCCATCTTAAAATTGCTTGTTTCTGTGTCCCCTAGGTTTTGTATTGGGGCATCCATTTGGTCTAATGTGTCATTTAAGGGTTGTGTTTCCTTACTGATTTTCTGTCTGGACCTGTCCATCAGTGGGGTGTTAAAGTCCCCCACTATTGTTGTGTTACTGTTGATTTCTCCTTTTATGGCTGTTAGGAGTTCCTCAATGTATAAGACAAATGCTATGCTGGGTGCATATTTACAATTGTTATATCTTCTTGGATTAATCTTGATTATTTTGTACTGTCCTCTTTTGTCTCTTGTAACATTTTTTATTTTAAAGTCGATTTTGCCTGATATGAGTATTCCTATTTCAGCTTTCTTTGATTTTCATTTGTATGGAATACCTTTCTCCATCCCTTTTCAGTTTGTATGTGTCCTTAGATCTGAAGTGGGTCTCTTGAGGACAGCATATGTGTGTGTGTCTTGTTTCTATATCCATTCAGCCAATCTGTGTCTTCTGAATGAAGAATTTAATCTGTTTGCATTTAAGATAATTATCAACATGTATGTTCTTAAGGCTATTTTGTTAATTGTTTTGGATTTGTTTTTGTAGGTCTTTTTTCTTCCCTTCCCTTGTGATATGATGAATATGTTTAGTGTTGGGTTTGGATTACTTTTTCTTTTTGTGAGCATGTATCTCTTACAGGTTTTTGGTTTGCAATTACCATGAAGTTTTGATATAGCAGTCTATATATATATATATTTATATATATACAAGATTAAGTTGCCGGTCTCTTATTTTCAAATGCATTTGTACTCTCCTCACCATTGCTGGTATATGATATTATATTTGTGTGTGACTGATTTCCTACTTTTACTATTTGGTTGCCTTTACCAGTGAACTTTCTCATTAGTAATTTTCTCATTTTTAGTTGTAGCCTTACTTTTCTGTCTAGAAAAGTTCCTTTCCTATTTGTTGTAAAGATGATTTGGGTGTGCTGAGTTCTTTTAGCTTTTGCTTGTCTGTAAAGCTTTTGATTTCTCTGTCAAAGCTAAGCAAGAGCCTTGCTGGGTGGAGTATTCTTGGTTGTATGTCTTTCCCTTTCATCACATTAAATATATCATGCCACTCCCTTCTGGCCTGCAGAGTTTCTGCTTTAAAAAAAATCAGCTGATAACCAGACAGGAATTCCCTAGCTGCTTTTAATATTTTCTCTTTAATTTTTGTCAATTTGATTAATGTGTGTCTTAATGTGTTCCTCATTGGGTTTATCCTGTATGGGACTCTGCACTTCTTGGACTTGAGTGTGTGTTTCCTTTCCTTAGGGAATTTTTTGGCTATTATCTCTTCAAATACTTTCTCAGGCCCTTTCTTCTCCTTCTGGGACCTCTATAATGCAAACGTTGGCACATTTAATGTTGTCCCAGAAGTCTCCTGGACTGTCCACATTTCTTTTCATTCTTTTTTCTGTTCCAAAGCAGTGATTTCCAGCAATCTGGTGTCCAGCTCACTTTTTGGTCTGCCTCATTTATTCTACTATTGATTCCATCTACTGTATTTTTCATTTCAGTTATTGTTCATCTCTGTTCTTTAAAGCATCTAGCTCTTTATTGTATCCCCTCAGTCTATGCCTCCATTCTTTTCCTGAGATCTTGGATATTCTTTACTATTACTCTGAATTTTTCTTCAAGGAGATTGCCTATCTTCATTTCGCTTAGTTGTTCTTCTTGGGTTTTATCTTGTTCCTTCATCTAGAACATATTTCTCTGCCGTCTCATTGTATCTAACTTTGTGCATCTGTGGTCTCTATTTTCCAAGTTGTAGGACTATAATTCTCCTTGGTTCTGGTGCCTTCCCCCAGTAGGTGAGTTTGGTCCAGGGACTTGTACTTGCCCACTGGTGGGAAGAGCTGAGTTTTGTCCTTCTGGTAGGCAGGGCTGTCTCAAGTGATATGTTTATAGGTTTCTGTTGGGTGAGCCAGGTGCCAAATTGGCCACCTCTGGGAGAGCTCACAATGATGAGCTTCCCTGGGGTGTTCACTACCACTGTCCTTGCCCCTACAGTGAGCCACAGCTGACCCCTGCCTCCCCAGGGCCCCCTCTTAAGACCCAAAGGTAGGTCTAGCCCATGGAGTCACTGCTTTGCCCTGGGTCCCAGTGCATGTGAAACGTCACGTGCACCCTGCAAGGGTGGGGTCTCTTGTTCCCCCCAGTCCTGCGGAGCTCCTGCAGTCAAGCCCAACTGGCACTCAAACAAAAATGCTCTGGGGGCTCCTTCTCCTAATTCCAGACCCCCAGGCTGGGGAGCCTGATGTGGGGGTCAGAACTCTCCCTTCTATGGGAGAGTCTCTGTGAGATGACTATTTTCCAGTTTGTGGGTCACCTTCCCACCAGATATGGGAGTTGCTTATAAAACAGAAGCAATCCTACCATCTCACTGTGTAGAGTATCTTTTCTGGTGGGTCTCAGTCTTTTTGTCAATGGCTGTTCAGCAATTAGCTGTGATTTTGGTGCTTTTGCGAGAGGCGGTGAGTTCGTGTCCTACTCTACCGTCCTGTCTCCTGCCTCTCTCTCATTCTTCTGCAGGATCTGAGCCTGACTCACAGGCGGATGTCTCTGATGGTTCATCCAGAAAGCTAGTGCCACTGTGTGCTGTTGTGTCTCTACTGTGCAATTCGGTTACCTTATGAAAGTTTCTGAAATAAGGTGCTTTCTCATCTCGAAATTTTTCTAGCCTTCTGGGTCCTTTACACCTTCCTGAAAATTACCAGCATCATCTGAAAATCTTGTTTTGTTGTGTTTGACAGACACTGCATGATTTAGAAATTCTGAAGCCGACAGTAAGCTCTTTTAAAAAATAAAAATCAAAAGTCTGAGGATTCGAAGGAAAGTCAGTTGAGAATACAGGAAACATGTTTCTGGGCCCCCTGATGCTAATACCAATCTGCATCAGATTTCAGTGAGTCTATGCCAAGAAAAATACTATTTGGGATGTGAGGCAAATGCAACTTGTCACTTTTCTTGTCTGTAGTAAGTACAGCTTACAACCACCTGTGTAAGCTGTGTCATACTCTCTCCTGGATGGTCTCCAGAAAGAAAAAGCTTTCAGTATTAGAGCATTCTGGGATAAGTTTAAGTGAAATGTTATAGAAAGCAATAAGAACCAAGTATGTGACCAATTCAGGAGGGGTGGGAGGAGTCAGCAGTGAGGAAAAGGAGGAAAGAAACGTGAACAAACGGGTGTCTCTGCGTCTTGCAGTCAGAAATTATCTGGACTAAATCAGTGTTGTTAGACATGAGGAAATACTGTTCAAATATATACCTATATGTATATGCTGAGGAATAACATTAATATCAGTGTTTCTATTGAAATTTTAAGATGAATTCAGTCTAATTTAGATTATATAGTTTAAGGCTAATTCCTTTAACATTTTCATTGATTTCCTCTCAAAATGATCAAATAATGTTTGTTTTATGCTTAAATTAGCCTGAATTCACATGCTGTAAATATACAGGGAAGATGATCTGACATTTGCTATCAGGTAAACTGTGATATTTTCTTAATCTCAAATAGGCCAGAAACAGTTTTACAGAAACACAATGTAGCCACATATTTTAGGGGGGAGTGGCATGAATGGGGCTTCCTTAAATTTATTCCATACTCTTGTTCAAAAAAGACAACACTGTCAGATAGATGCAGAAGAAACTAAGAGCATCTACAAAGTATTTGCATATATATTTTGCTGAATAATTTGATTCTAGAGCAGCACTGTCTATGATGGAACTTTCTGCAATAGTGGAAATGTTCTGCCTCTGCGCTGACCACTGGCCATATGGCTACCAAGCACCTGAGTTTTAAATTTCATTTTGATTAAATTTTAATAGGCACATGTGACTTTGTGGTTACATGTTGGACAGTGCAGTTTTAGACCAAAAGAACCTTCTGTTCTGTAAGAAAAGATTACACAGTATGTATAAAAATCATTATGACAATATTACCTAAAACTGTTAAAGGACAAAAAAAGAGTTACTTTTGGTGAACATGCCCTTCAACATAGAAATTTTGTTATTTGCCTTCAGTGTAGAGGTCCTTAATGACAGAACACATACTAGATCCTCTTTTTTTTTTTTTCCTACCCTAGTTTCTTCTTTCTCTGACTGAAAAGAATAATAATTAGTCATTTTAGTGATTGATCAAGGACAGGTCTTTTGCCTTGACTAAAGTAGTTAATAGGAAGGAAAAAATTTGTTAAAAAATCTCTCAAATGTGAATTTTAATCTTCTTAAAAGCAAGGCCTCAGGCTTAGCCAACAGTTGTTATCATTGAGAGCTCTCCAATTATCAGTCATACAAAAGAGTAAATGACACCACAATTTATAAAGCTTTTCTGAGTTTCTTTCTCCCTCTGGATACTAGGGGAATAGCCACAGAATAAATTCTATTTCATTAGAATTTATTTCAGAAGAAAGTTTTGTGATTTACAGTTATTAAAAAGAAGAAGAGTCTGGGGCAGAATGGATACATACATACGTATGTATGTATGGCTAAGTCTGTTTGCTGTCCACCTGAAACTATCACATCATTAACTGACTACAAGCCAATACAAAATAAAAAGTTCAAAAATAAAAAGAGAAAGGTAAGAAATATTTTACACTTGACAGCAGGTATACCTCTGGCTATACAGTTTTTTTGGACAGGAAGAGACATTCAGGTGTGACATGTTATATAGCACAAATTCATTAAAACAATCAACACAGCACTTATAGATGAAGCTTATAAATGTATTATTCAGCTATTTTGGGGGGGAGGAGAAATTCCAGAACATTAAAGTATCTTTACCTCGTAATGAACAAGTTGGTCCATTTTCTTGATTCTTAGAGCGCTTATTTCTGAACTGACTTGGAATATCTAATGAAAGGTCTTAGAAGAAAATAGGAAAACAGAACTGTTAAAGGAATATATAACCACACCAAAAAAAATTTCCAAAAATGATGTATTTTTAAGGATTGATGTCTTAACTGCAATGTTTCCTTTTAAAGCTAAGACAGTAATTATTTTAATACAGCATCATATCATCACATGCCAAGTATGTCTTACCTAGGAATGGATCAAACTTTCTAGATTCTGTCCCACATATGAGACAGTTAACCTCATTTTGGAGAATGCCTCCGAATATAGCTGTGACAACCGTAGATGCTCCATTTCTAAAGAAAATCACATAGGAAAATATCTCAGTAAAAAACTAAAATATATGTAAAAGCTCCTCTAGGTCACTCCCCATTCCCTTTGGGGTATATATATATTAATTTATAGAATAACACAAAAGCTTAAAAGCTATACAGATATACACCAAATAAAAGGTTTAAGCCGCTGGTCTTCCTCTGACCCCAATTCCACTACTTTCTATAATACAAAAGTTACTAACACTGAACATTTGCCATTACTAATAGATCACATACATACCTATAGTACTCAGAGCAAGAGGACCCCCTTTTCCCTCAAATATACCCCTCAGGAAACAGGAAACCCCCTTATATTAGATCCTTTGCAAGATTTCTCATCATATGGAGATCTCTCTAAATTATGTTAATCAAAGATAGTTTAAGATTTTTTTTTAGATGTTCACATTTGGAGAAAATGAGGTAAACAAATTAAACATATACTTAGTCATCACTGGTAGAGATATGATTTCACAATTAAACACTTATTATAATTCCCTTGTAGAGATCAAAAATATGTACAGCACTGTAAGAACAGTAAGACACCAACTGTCCTAATGTCACTTAACCTGTGTGTGTCTCAGCTTCATCAAATGTAAAACAGGAATAACATCTATCTACCTTAGAAGCCTGATGGTGATGAAATGAGAATATATGTACAATGCTTTTTAGACAAGTGCTTACCAAAACGAAAGCCCTCTGAGTACTGTAAACATCTCTGATCTGGATAATCAGGGTCATAGCTGCCTTCTGCTTGTCTCTCTTCCCTAAGTATATATCTTGGATGTGTACCTCACTCTGTGACAGGAACACGGCATGCCACGGTTTGGGCAGTAACGCCTGACCAGGTGCATCAGTGACAGCATGATTAGCAAGCACTCACGAACTTACCTGCCAGGCGCCATTCTAAATACTTTTCCATGTGCTAAAGTAATCCTCACAACAACTCAGAGGTAGAGAAGATTATCCCCATTTTACAGACAAGGAAGCAGAGGTTCAAAGGTTAAATAACTTGGCCCAAGTTCACACAGCTGACCTGACCTGAGCACTGTCTCTGAGCACTTTGCTCGTTCTCTTAACAATATAGTATTGATGGGTATATACTTTGGTAAAAAAATTTTTAAAATCCCAAATGGCTCCAGGTTTCACTGCAACCACAGGAACCCACATAAAACTGTCAACAGAACAAATAAAGATAAATCAGAATATAAATAAATGAAATTAATTAATGGTACTAAGGTTACTTTATTGTGTGCGTTCATTAATAGCACTACAGTGAACACAAATGTGAACTCTGGTGCACTTATGCAGTTATCTGAGCCAGTACATTGTCCTTTTTACTAGCAGTGATTTGAGGTGGCTTCTGTCACTGCAGTCATCAGTGTTTGTGACACACTGAACCAGACTTTGAGCTGCTCCAAGCCTACTGCAACGATGAGACAGAGAAAACCTGCCCAAGCAAACCTATGATTTTACAAGTTCTGCTGCCTTTGCTTTGAAAGCGCTTCCTTCTGTACTGGTAAAAGAAATACACTACAGCTTTTTAAGTTGTTCATAAAATACATGACTTTAGTATTACAAAGGATATACCCCCCAAAATCTACTGAAAATAAAGGGTTTATGACTGATCCGTTCATACTGATATTCACATACTCTGCTGCCTTTAATTAAAATGGAAACTGCTTTATTAAAAAGCAGTATATTTAAACTCAGTGTACTTCTTCCTTTATAATTTCTTCCTCTGAAAAACAGGATTGATACTAATCAATCTTGGCTATTTTAAAACAAGATTCACAAATTATTTTGAAATCACTATTCTACTTATTATATAACTGCATACCAAGAGAGTGTAAATATTAGCTGCTTGGACAGGCTGTTATGCTAAGGTCCTTTATACTTGCACTAACGATTTTCTATATATTAAAAAGAACCCACCTGCTATTTATTTCTACCATCCTCACCCCCACCTTTAGTAGGGTTTGATATGTTTATACAAATAAATACAAATATAGGAGACCATTTTTTGTTGATTTTTTTTTTTTTTGCAGTTTTAGCAAGTCTCATCCTTAAATCCTGAAATGCATCCTCCAGTGAATTTAAGGAAATATAAAAAAGCCTGAATTTTTAATATCTGAGAAGGGAACAGGTACCCACTCCATGGACATGGGGTCACAAAGAGTTGGGATACAACTGAGCAACTTTCACTTTTATGTTCCTAACTCACTAATGAAACTTAAAATTTACTATTATTTAAAATATCATTAAAAGATATGGATTAACACTAAAAAATCAGGAGTTACTAAAAGAACAACCTGTGACTATCACAAAATGGGATACCCCTCACTTCACACGGACTCACCTTCTTAGAGCCCAGCTCAGTATCATTTGTGTATGATTATACCATCACATAAAATACAAAACAGAATTTGTTATTTCATACTATGTTTGAATTGCTGCTAGCAGAAGGGACATTTCTACCAGATCACAGGTCCTTCCCCCTCTATACTCGTTTCTAATTTGAACATAGCTAGTAGGACTATGAGGCTCAAACATTTTAAGCAGATACAATCAGATTAACTATGAGACTACAGCTTTATGGACTGCCAGACAATAATACTACAGCAACTCTATATATTATTTTCTTTCATTCTTTGTGGAATTTATCTTATAAAGTCCCTTTCCTGCATAGATAAGCATAAACTTTTTCCCAAAATTTGAATACAAGGAGACAAATAACCAAAATCCAAGCTGAAATAAAAGTCAATTATGTCTCCCTTAGCAAGATGAACATTCTGATCTCAACGTATATTTGGGAGTATTAGTACTTGGGAAAGCAACCCAAAGGTTGTTTCATTCATATTGAGAGGCTAAAAACCCCCAAAATTCAGAAAGTTATCAGTGCCTCAGTGTGATTAACAAACAGGTTAAAAATATTAAAATATTTTTGGAAAAGTTAAGTCCAAAATGAAGCTGTAGGAAAATACACATTCAAAATATTTTAAGCCTTCGTGATTAGTGAAAAAATGGAAAGGAAATCTTACATGCAACATTTGTTACTTGCAGACAGAGTAGAATTCTCTTGCAGAATTGATGAGCGGGAAATACCGTTGAAACCACCCTGGAGTTCCAAGTGCAGGTGGTCTAACAGGTAGCGCATGAACTCGTGGGCATCCTGCTGCTGGTAGCCCCTTGAAGCAAACAGAGACAGTGACTGAGTGGCTCTGCCTACCCGGCCAAACACGCTGGAGGGGGAAGTGTTGGGAGGGCCCCCTCATCCTTCTCACTTCCTTTTTGTCTTACACATAAAATTACCTTCAAGACAGAATTCCTCTTCTTAAAAATGTTTGGAAACACGGATTAGTAGAGCTAATTGGACTTACAGTGATCTCAACTGACCTCACCTGAGAGGAACACTGAGAGGCAAAAAGGGGGTTGTGTGACCTGCCTGAGGTCCTACAACAGGAGAGTAACAGAGACGGGCCCACAACCCTGTCTCCTGGATGGACTGCGAATCTCATTTCCCATACAGCCTCTCTAGGAGACGCTCACATGTTAAAACTTCATATCATACCTGCACCAGGACTAAAGTTTTATTAAAGTTTGTTTAAAGAAATAAAATCTTCAGATTAAAAGATACTAATTTTCAAACACTGGCTGAAAGAAAGAAAACTTCCTAAAGAGCTAAAGATGTCTAACATTCTATGCTTACATCCTAATTTCTGATTCAAAGGACTTTTTTTTTAAACAAATAACATTTTCAAAATGCATTGACTCATATACAATTATGCTCTAGCCTAAAACTTGAATATATATAGCCACATATTCTGAGGTTATTTCTTATACTCTATTCAGTCAGGAAATTCTATGGAATTCTTATGCTAATACAGATCAATGACAAGTGCAGAGTAATGAAATCTGACAAAATTAAGCTGGTAACAGCTAGCAGGTGATAGAGGTTTATGACAATAAATCAGCAATGATGTCTAAAGTACATTTATAAAATTATGGATATGAAAGGCTTCTGCCTACATTTTTTACCAGCATGGAAGGTTCTCTTTAATCTCTGCCCTAAGTGGCAAGTTTTCTGGCCTGGTCTGGAGTCAAAACTTTCATCGCCTTTCTAGGCAGTGGTTCACAAACAAAATTTCTTTTAACCAGATTTTCCCCCTTTTCCTAAAATTTCTCCTGGAAATAAATTATGGAAATGATCTGCCTAATCAATGGAATTTACCTCAAAAGTCAGTATTTCACTGTAACTTTTTCTAAACTGTTTAGCAACTACATAGTAATACATATGTTGTTCAAGTATTTAAGACTCTTATGAATAAAATGTTAAGTTAAAAGTAAAACTATTCAAAGTTGGTAGTTCCTTTATATACATCAAAGGAGATGCTTTAAACCCTTTCAATATACATCTTTTTCATGACTCAAAGATCAGATCAGTATCTAAGGTCATATCTGAAATTCTATCCTATATAAAAGTTTTAGTCTCTGACCAAAATAACCTAATATCTAATCATCATTTTCCAAAATGGATCATTAAAACCTGTATCTTATAGTTATGCCAATTTGCATTTTCATCAAACACATATCCATCCCTTAAAATAATCTGCCTAATGTACATTAATGAACATTTCCAACCACACCATGATTCTCTTTCCTTGTGTCAAAATACAGTATTTTCTAATGCTTCCTTTACCATTAGAAATACATTTGGTGACCTATATGAGATCATGGAACACTCACTGTTTCATAAAGTTATAGGCATCTATGACAATTTCTGATCTTTACCCAGAGAACAAAAAGTCTGTGTTTCTTCTAGGACTAGGACTTTTTTTTTTTAATTCTGTCTAAAGAGACATTTACAATTCCATTTCTGAACATTTAAATAAAACCTTTCATTGACTTATCTGAAGAACGGCAGCTCCAGTTTTACCACTGTTCCTTATCCTCACTTATTTGTGACATTACACAAAGATTACCTCTTTCTCTTTAATGTCTATAGAAAATCTGTATCAAAGATAAATCATCTTAGCATACTGCAAGCATAAAAAGCCTAGACAATCATAAGGCCTCCATTCTGAATGAGGGATACACATAGGAACACAGAGCAACTGTCTCTTCACAGAGAGTAGGGCACAGGGGACAAGCCATGTTTATTCAGACCTTAAGGACAAAGAAAGGTTCCGAGGAAGAAAGTGTTACTTAGTGCCTGTTTAAGTGAAAAGCAGATATTCCAAATGAAATAGACACTACATAATACAGGCACACACAAGCACTAGTGCGAGGCTCCCACATGCACAACTGTGACACATGCCTCTGCGTTACTGACCGCTCGGTGTTCAGTGAGGACCACTGCATTATGTGTAAAATGGCAAAGACCAACACAGAATAGGATACGCCTCTACGGAACCAAATTTTATCACTCTAAAACAAGCTTCTTCTGAAATATCTAGGACACATAAGAGTTTTAGGTTCTGTTCATATTTAAAATAAATTACAATTTTGCCCGAATTATCTGCAAAACCAAAAGCAGTTACATTTAGCTACTCCTACCCAGTGTAAAGCATCAATCAAGGCTGAGTTTCTTTGAGACAAAAATACTAGAAAATGAAAATAATAATGTTTTTGTTTATAAACACACAAAAACCCCATGCAACAGATGAATTACTAATTAGATTTAATACAGGTGTACCTCGTTTTACTGCACTTTGCTTTACTGTGCTTTGCAGGTACCGTGGTTTTTACAAGTCGAAGATCTGTGGCAACCCTGCTGTGGGCAAGTCTGTTGGGGCCATTTTCCAACATTTGTTCACTCTGTGTCTCTACCACATTTTGGTAATTCCTGTAATACTTTATATTTTTCCATTATTACTTTGTTATAGTCACCTTTGATGTAACTCTGGTCACTGGTTTAGGGTGCCACAAACCATGTAAGGCAGCCAACGTAGTAAAGGTTGTGTGTGTTCTGACTGCCCCACCGACAGGCTGTTCCTGCCTTTCCCCCTCCCTCCGGCCTCTCTATTCCCTGAGACACAGTGATAATTCAAATTAGGCCAAATAACAACCCTAATGGCCTCCAAGTGTTTAACTGACAGGAAGAGTCACAAGTCTCTCATTTTAAAACAAAAGCTAAAAGGATTAAGCTTAGTGAGGAAGACATGTCAAAAGCCAGGACATGTCAGGCCAAACACGAGGCCTCTTGAGCCAAACAGGTAGACAGGCTGTGAAAGCAAAGGAAGAGCTCTTGAAGGAACTTAGAAGTGCTGCCCCAGTGAAGACACCACTGATTAAAAAAGTGAGACCCTACTGCTGATACGGAGAAAGTTTTATCAGTCTGGACAGAAGATCAAACCAGCCACAACATTTCCTTCAGCCAAAATCTAATTTAGAGCGAGTCCTTAATAACTCTCCTCTATTCCAGGAAAGCTGAGAGCAGTGAGGAAGATGCAGGAGAAAAGCTTGAAGCCAGCAGAGGTTGGTAAGTGAGGTTTAAAGAAATAATCCGTCTCCATAATATAAATGTGCAAGGTGAAGTGGCAAGTGTTGATACAGAACCTGCAGCAAGATACCCAGATCTTGCCAAGATCAATAATGAAGGTGGCTACACCAACCAACAGATTTTCAGTGTTGACAAAACAGCTTTATACTGGAAGACGATGTCATCTAGGACGTTCACAGCTAGAGAGGAGAAGTCAACGTCTGGCTTCAAAGGACAGAGTGACTCTTATTAGGGGCTAATGCAGCTGGAGACTTGAAGCTGAAGACAGTGCTCATTTACCATTCTGAAAATCCTAAGGCCATTAAGAATAATGCTCCATCTACTCTGGCTCTATAAACGGAGCCACAAAGCCTGGATATAGCACATCTGTTTATGACATTGTTCACTGACTCTTTTAAGCCCACTGTTGACATGTACTGCTCAGAAAAGATTTCTTTCAAAATATTACTGCTCAAGGATCACACACCTGTGATGTGTGGTCCCATGAGCTCTGATGGAGACATACAATGAGATGAAAGTTGTTTTCAAGGGATCAAACTCCCTGGATATTGACATCTGTTAACCAAGGAAAATGGGCTTTCTAAACTGTAAAAAATTTTACTTTGGGATTATAACTACAATAAAAACATAATTCAAGACTCACTTCATTTCCACTTTGGCATGATATAAGAACTTTACCCTATATATATACATGATAGGTAGTGGTGGTTTAGTCACTAAGTCATGTTCAATTCTTTTAGTGACCCAATAGATTGGACCCTGCCAAGCTTCTCTGTCCATGGGATTTTCCAGGCAAGCATCCTGGAACAGGGTGCCATTTCCTCCTCCAGGGGATCTTCCTGACCCAGGGATCAAACCCAGGTCTCCTACACTGCAGGGGGATTCTTTACCCACTGAGCCACCAGGGAAGCCCTATACACATAATAAGAGTTAACAATTATAAGAAGAAAACCCTACCTCACAGCCTTGCACCTGGGCACTGACCTTGCACTGAAACTTTATCCATGATACAATCTCAAGATCTAGGTCTAACCAAGAGAAAATTATTCTTTGAGAAACCCACTCCAGTATTCTTGCCTGAAAAATCCCATGGACAGAGGAGCCTGGTGGGCTACAATCCTTGAAGTCAGAGACAGCAGGACACGACTTGGTGACTGAACAACAACATCAAAGTGGGGAACAATCAGAATTATTACAGAACAAAGAGAAAGCCCTGCTGAGAACACGCAGACATCCTAATGCCTGCTCAGTCGCTCAGGCATTAAGGGGATCTAAGAGCCCATATCTTACAGAAATCACTCCAGAAACGCCATCCAAATTTCTCAACCTGGTTAGCTTTTCCAGTTCTTTTCTTTCATTGGCAGGAATAACAGAATGTGTAAAATTAAGCAGCTAAAAACTAACTCATGCTCACGGCTAGAATAAATAAACTGGCAGAGTAATGGGCAGATTTAGATGAAAAGCAGAATTCTACTAAATGAAGAGGAACTGAGTCACCATGCAATCCAAGCAGAAGAGTAGAGAGACAGCTGGCGGGCCTCACTTGGGCAGGTGGACAAGTTACTACTACAGGTTTACTCTGAACACATCTATCACTGACCAGCGCCACAAAGACCTGGGTTCTCATTCTGGTCCTAACGCCTACTAGATGTATAAAACTGAACTGCTCTCCTCTGTTGAAGTTTCATCACCTTTAGAATGAGGCTAACACTTCGTGTGGATAATAACTGCAGCCATGAAACTTGCTCCCTGGAAGGAGAGCTATGACAAACCTAGACAGACTATTAAAAAGCAAAGATGTCACTTTGCCGACAAGGGTCTGAATAGTCAAAGCACTGATTTTTCTAGTAATCAATGGATGTGAGAGTCAGCCCATAAAGAAGTATGAGTGCTAAAGAATTGATGCTTTTGAACTGTGGTGTTGGAGAAGACTCTGGAGAGTCCCTTGGACAGCAAGAAGATCAAACCAGTAAATCTTAAAGGAAATTAACCCTGAATACTCATTGAAAGGACTGATGCTGAAGGTTTGACACTTTGGCCACCTGATGTAAACAGCCAACTCATTTGAAAGACTCAGATGCTGGGAAAGATTGAAGGCAAAAAGAAGAGAGTGGCAGAGGATGAGGTAGTTGGATAGCTGATTAATCATGGAGAGTCCACTGAATCATGGATAGTCCATTGAACCAAGTCCATTACCAATTCAATGGACGTGAACTTGGGCAAAGTTCATGGGAGATAGGGAAGGGCAGGGAGGCCTAGCATACTGCAGTCTATGGACATGACAGCGACTGAACAACAGCAACACTTCCTATCTTGATGGGAATTCTGTTTCTTAATTAAGATCAGATATAAAATACCCAAAGTGCTTGGCACGTAACAGACATTCAACAAATGGAAGCACTTTTTATCTGGTAACAAAACACAAGGATTAAATCCCTATCAAGAGTCTAACTAGGTCAGTTCAGTCGCTCAGTCGTGTCTGACTTTGCGACCCCATGGACTACAGCATGCCAGATTTCCCTGTCCATCACCAACTCCTGAAGCTTACTCAAACTCATGTCCATTGAGTCAGTGATGCCATCTAACCATCTCATCCTCTGTGGTCCCCTTCTCCTCCTGCCTTCAATCTTTCCCAGCATCAGGGTTTTTTCCAATGAGTCAGTTCTTTACATCAGGTGGCCAAAGTATTAGAGCTTCAGCATCAGTCCTTCCAATGAATTCTGGACTTATTATCCTTTAGGAGTGACTGGTTGGATCTCCTTGCAGTACAAGGGGCTCTCGAGTCTTCCCCAGCACGACAGTTCAAAAGCATCAGTTCTTTGGCGCTCAGCTTTCTTTATGGCCAAACTCTGACATCCATACATGACTACTGGAAAAACCATAGCTTTAACTAGACAGACCTTTGTTAGCAAAGGAATGTCTCTGCTTTTTAATATGCTGTCTAGGTTGGTCACAGCTTTTCTTCTAAGGAGCAAGTGACTTTTAATTTCGTGGCTGCAGTCACCACCTGCAGTGATTTTGGAGCCCAAGAAAATAAAGTTGTCTAACTAGGTGATTAATAGAAATTTCTACCAGTGATTAGCAATAAATTAACAATCATTTATACCTTTCCTATTTAGAGTCAGATAATTCTAAAATTCTTACAAGATATTCTTTCCTGAGAAGAGATTTAAATAACATGAAATGTAAAAGAAATAGCCTTCAAAATGAAGACCAGGGTTGACAATAGTCCATTACATCTGATCCTCAGGGCCACAGTCTTCAGTAAGGCAACAAATTACAGTCCCGTTACCCTTCAGGCACTTCTCCAAAAAACCCATAGATCTGAACCACTCTGAGACAATCAAGTAAGATATACTGCTGAGGTTTACTACACTGTGCTGGCTTTAAAAGAGGAAAGGAGCATATATTAGATGCCAGAATCATGACTAGTAAGAGCCATGATGTGCTTCAGGAAGAGAAAATCAGCAGAAGGCGGCAAAGGCTGTTGTCAAACACCCGCAGTGCTTCGAATCTGCTACTAGCTACAGGGCTGATGAGCCTAGAAGAGGGCCTTTCCTGACAGCAGGGCGTTTCCCTCTCAAGCAAGACGAGATAAAGAAAACTCAGTGACTCAGTGACTCTGCAGCCATGTAAGGAGATGATCTGCTCATTTTGTTACTGTCTGAAAAATAAATCTTATGGACTTAACTACAGTCTGGAATACAGTACCATGGCTTTCTACTGATTACATTCGGATTTTTTTTTTTCTAGCTGAAATAAGACAGTGTATGATGATAATCACTGTTTATAAGATTTTAAAAGAATCAAGGAAATTTTGTCCAGTACGTTTTCCTAGAGCACATAAGCTATTTATAAGGTCTTTGTTTTTATAACAACAAAATGCCCTGCTTTTTGTTACAAACATTTCTAAGGCCTATTATTTAAACACACTGTCTAGCAGGATATATCCAACTTATTTTCTCCTTAAAAAACAAAACAGTCTTCATTATTGAGAATACCACTTGTTGGAAATTGTTTCAGGAACTATTTAGGGACTAATATTAATGTTTTAAATATCCTTCATTAAATATTACTTACCTAAAATTGGGCATAATCTTCCAAACAACATAAAATAAGGACTCTGGGCTAAATGCAGTCTGGCTGCCTTGCCATAAAGCACAGAGTGTCTTTCTAAACTCTTCCACCAAAGACCTAGAAGAGAGGAAGGGATGATGAGATCCACAGCATTCACGAGAGGCTAGTGTTTTAGTACACAATGCCAAACTGTCTAAAATCCACAAGTAAAACATGAAAACAAAAAATCTGGTCTCTTCAGAACTAAGACAGTTAAGTAACAACATCTCAAAAACACATACAAAGAGCAGTAATTACTTGACAAAACTAGTTTTTTTATTATATGGTGAACTCTTGAGTATGCCGAAGTACCATCATAGTTGTAAAATAAAGCAATGGATAAGTTACAAACCAAATTACCTACTGATGCATATTTTAAAGCATGTCAAACAAGTAACAGAATCTCTTGCCCACCTCCCGGCTCTCTCCTCCTTGCCCCTCACTAGCAGCACATCTCAGACCTGGTCGGGACTGTCTGCTCATCTCTGCTGCAGAGAGTTAATCTGATCGCAGAGCTTCAAAGCTCACCTCTGTACCAGTACTCTCAAATCCAAATCTGAAATCCACATTTCTCTCATGACTGCTTTCATTCAGGTGTCTCCAGGTCCCAGCATGAATTTCCTACAGGGCATCCTCTTGTCTCTTCTTACCCGGTGTGTCCTAACCTGCTCCCTGCACCCTCCCTACAGCCTCCCGGTCTCCGCTCACTCCTCCTACAGGAATACAACTTCCACTTTTTTCTTGGCACATGAGTTTATGGAATAAAAAATTCTGAGTGTGTCCAACTTCTGAAAAATCCCCTTAAAGACAAAGAGCATTATGTTTTTTACTTTCCTAGTACCTAAATTCTCATCCTATGTTTGAGGAACTCCATCTTAAGAGTCTTGTGAGAGTCAAAGGCTGCCTCCCGCTATGGAAGCTGAAAACACTAAATACTTGCTCCTCAGCCATCACCCTACTCCCTCCTTGCAGCCAGGATTCAGGTACAAGGCCTTGGTATGCCTATTTGAAGCAGAAATCGGAAAAGAAGCTGCGACACAGCCACATCATTTCAGGTGGCAACAAGCATCTTCAGGAGTGTGGGGGGAGATGTGGGGCGGGGGGATTTGGGGGGAGCAGTAATAGGAGCTTCCACCCAGCACCAACTCCAGCAGTGCTGGCAGTGGGAAAACTTAGGCAGGGCATGGACAGTGGTCCTGATAAGGACACCTTTACAGATGCCTGGACTCTAGACCTGATTTTCCACCCATCTGGTAATGGTAAGTTCACCAAAGACCTTCAGTGAATTCCTTTTCTGCATAAGATGGCCAGAGGCAATTTCTGTAATTTGTAGCTAAACCCTAAATCACACTAATGCATTAAGTACTACTAATTCTTCCGTTTTGTGCACATGTATTTTTTCCTCTTCATTTCACTGCTATTCCTTCTAACCAATTACTATAAAGTGTGAAGCCTCCTTGAATGCAGGCATGTTTCAGCTCATCCTGCACGATGCTGCCAAAGCAGATTCTTACAGCTCCACTCCTCATGATATCATGCCCACCCTGCACCAATGCCTGGCTTCACTACATACTCCACACCGCACACTATTCTAAGATAGTCTATGCTATTCTCCCTCAGCCAGGCAGGAAGAACAGTGTCAGACTGTTAAGTATTAGATTATGTGTGGCTTTTCAGAATGTGTGGGGATGGCATGTGTGGGAGCAGGGATGAGCAGACAGGGAAAACATTACATTGTTATAGCCTCATTTCAGTACTGTTAAGATGCCTCTTACAACCATGACGAGATGACACAACTTCTGAATGCCAATAGAACATGGTTTGAATTTGAACACATATTGTTTTGGTTCTCAATAATCACTTGTCACTTCCTCCTCCCACATCAACTAATAATCGACTGTACTGCCCCATAATCAATTTGATAACTGCAAATTAATTATTCAAGACAGGTTTACCTAACCCTATCACACAAATTAATTCACAAAGACTAATGACATTCATGCTGCTCTATATCTAGAACTGTGCTTCATTCACAGACATCAATTTTAGAATGCCCCAATCCATAGACTCCCCAGGTAGAGTGCTGAATTTATTCTGCCTGCTGCTGCTGCTGCTAAGTCGCTTCAGTTGTGTCCGACTCTGTGTGACGCCATAGAAGGCAGCTGTCTAGGCTCCGCCTTCCCTGGGATTCTCCTGGCAAGAATACTGGAGTGGGTTGCCATTTCCTTCTCCAATGCATGAAAGTGAAAAGTGAAAGCGAAGTCACTCAGTCGTGTCCCACTCTTAGTGACCCCCATGGACTGCAGTCCACCAGGCTCCTCCATCCATGGAATTTCCCAGGCAAGCGTACTGGTGTGGGGTGCCATTTATCCTGCCTGCTAGGTAAATAGAAATAAAAGAATTCTGACAATTATTAAGACTGCCAACTAAAATACTGAAACACAACTATTAAGAGCTTCTTTTTAAATGTACGTGCCTATTTACTCCCATAACACAGTGGAAATCACCAGTAAGAGTCATCTGTTCTGTAGCTCAAAGCCAGAATGGACATATTCTGAGACTCACACGTTGTTGTCCCCCTGGCTCCTGGTGTGGTATGTTCGCCGTCCTGCTGTCTTCCCATTCCGTAATTCCACAGCAGGCAGTTCTTTGAAATAACAGCAAAACTGCTCAATGTTACTATTTTAAAAGGAAGGAAAGAAAATTATTTTTTAAATGTCCTAGGACCTGTAAAGAAAGTATTATGAGACCCACATATGGATTCTGAAAATGTGATCTGTCAATTTCTCATTAAAGTAGTATTCAATGCAATCTCTTACATCATGTTTCTTCATTAAGGTTCCTCTTTCGTTCCCAGAAAACAATACAAGTAGACGACTTTGCAGAAATAAAGAAAGACCTTAAAGCAAACTCTCTGTTCCCAAAATCCTCAATCCCCCTTCCCATGCAGAGATTGTCACTATTTCTTTCTTTTCAGGGTGTTTGTTTCCAGGTGTTCAATAATTTCTTCCAGTAGAAGCAAACTATGAGAGCAACCATATTGTTTGAATACACTATACAGAGTAACAAGGAGAATTCAGTAGCAACTAGAATTTCTTCTTCAAGCAGGAAAAGCTGAGAGCCAGTCCCTTGAAGGAGAGAGCACATCTGGCTTCTGGCCCTGGGAAAATAATTTATTCTGGTCTTTGACACCACATTAGAATCTAAAAGTACACAACTTTCTAAATGATCTCTTCTAGATAACTTAGGTCAGCCTTGTCACCTGTTTTATTTTTCATTGCTCATCCTACACGTTGAGGATTCTCTAAACATCTGATCTGATCACCATATTTAAGACTCAACTAATGACTGAACTGAGTTCTCTGAAGAAGGTTCCCTACAGCCCAGGGGTCTGCGAACTACGGCCCACAGGACAAATCTGGCCCTGGGCCAGTGAGCTTTGCCATTTTTAAAGTGAGTTTTGTATTTTTAAAGAGTTGTTTAAAAGGGAGGGAAGTACTGAAGGGAGGAGGAAAATATGTGAGAGGGCCTGGATGTGGCATGCAAAGATTAAAAATGTTTATTTAATCTGGCCTTTTTCAGAAGTTTGCTGGCCCATGGTCAAGCCTATTTAAGAAGTGACAGGAACTAAATAATAATTGCTAACAGTTATTTACTGCGAGGCACTGCTCTAAGCACTTTATGTAAATTATACAATATCTTCCCAGCTACTCCGTAAGGCAGACTATTATCCCCATTTCACTGATGAGAAAACCAAGGCACAGGGAACTGAGGTAACTTGCCCCGAGTTACCAGGCTAGAATCAGGGCCAGAGACAGATCCTGAACGTGGAGCCTTTGCTCTTAACCATTCCACCGGAAACTAACATTAGATAGTTGAGGTCTGACTGTAACATTACCTGAGCGACTGAAGGATGGCGTTCATGAAGCACGTGTTCCCCAAATTCCGAAGGCCCGTGGCACAAATGGCAGTGGTGCTGCCCTGTAAAATGGGACGGGAGGCGGCCTTCAGTAATGCTAAGAAAAGGCCAACTGTTTCAGACATCAAAGGGCAAAGGCCTGTATTTGAAACTCTAGCATCAAGCCAGGTTGGAATCAATCCTTTTCAGTCCAATGAATATTTCAAATTCTCTTTCTACTCTCTGTATAAGTGTCTGGATATTTTTAGAAGGCTGTTTCTGATCCTAGGACTGTTCTAAATGGAAACTTAATAGGAGATCAGCTTTAATAAGTACTATGGAGTACATGATGTAAAAACCAGGGAGGTCCTTAAAAGAAATAAGTTTAAGACTGCATGTCTGCATTATTGTTGTTATGTCGTCTCGAAGTTGTGTCCGACTCTTCTGTGAAACCCTGGACTGCAGCCCGCCAGGCTCCTCTGTCCATGGGATTCTCCAGGCAAGAATATTGGAGTGGGTTGCCATTTCCTTCTTCGGGGAATGTTCCTGACCCAGGAACCAAACCCGAATCTCCTGTATTAGCAGGTGGATTCTTTACCACCGAGCTGCTTGGGAAGCCCTAACACCTTTATAAGACTACTAAAGCTACTACAAAGTGGAAAAAAATATAACTAAGGAACAAAACTTACCATAACTTCAGACCCACAGAATCTGCAGTAGGGACCTTTACCAGAAGGAAGCAAGGATCTCTGGGACCCTATGCAAAAGGTTAACAAGGTACACGAGGAGGCCTTAAGAACAAATGCTCGCTAAGGTACTGGAGCATGGTAGTAATCCTGACGGAAGGCAGGCACTGACAGACTCACCGGGGTATTTAGTCACATCGAGAGTCGTTACTAGCAGTGGCAAACACTTTGCAAAATATTCCAAATACAAATATGTTTATAAAAGTTCATAAGGGGGTAACATTAATGTTAGAGTTGTAATCAGTGAGTTGATCTCAACCAATTCTTGTATTTGAATAAATTTTAATTACTTACATTTACTTTCAGTAACTTGCTGTTCAGTGATGAGTTTTCTAAAAGTTTTCTTTTCCTATGCCTGTCAGCTGTGAATGTTGAGCTATTAAAACACAAACAGACAGACAGTCAAAAAGACATTCCTACATACACACCACCCAGCAGGATAGACAGCAGACGAGGCTGCGCTAAGCTTTGAGGGCACAGCCCTGGCTGGCTTCAAGTGCTGAGGAGCTCCACTTCCCCTGGAAACCCCCACTGCTCCTCCAGCAGGGTGGGACTAGAATCTGCCATCTCCGGGCACTCCCCAGAGAGGCTGGCCAGGTAGATGTGGTCTCTGAGATGGTGCCTCTCCTCCGCCACTCTGTCTACCGACGGTGAGTCTCCAAACGAGAGAATACACACACCACAGAAAAAAGGGAAACCCTGATCTGACATGATTATTCTGACATTTAAAATCAACTCTCAAACACTCTATTTCTTTTTTGATTTTGGTAAAAGTATCCTCTTTTGTTCATATGTTGTAACAGGTGATCACATAATCTGAGTCTGTGGCATGATAAATACATTAGAGGCACAGAGGCATACACCAATTCCTTTGATTCATCTATGCTATGAAGCATGTTGTAAAACAGATCCTAAAACAGTACATAAATTCTGAATTAAAATTACTTAAATTTTTCATAATGAAAGACAGATCTTGTTTGAAATTTATCAGAAAGTAATTCCTATCTTCAAAGGGTCACTTTAAAATGATGTATCAGAGGCTAATCCAAAGAAAATGTGTAATTATTTTTCTTTCCAGAATTTCCACACGAACAGCCTTGACAGCAGTAGATCTAGTGATAGTCAGCTGCTTCAAATCTAAAAATATTCTTAAGAAAAATGTCTTCAGAACTGTACGTACCTCTCATACACTGGTGACAAGATAAGAAGTGATCAACCCCATGTGTAGTATGAAAGAGAAAGTGCCTTGAAAGTGAAAGTCGCTCAGTCATGTCAGACTCTTTGCGACCCCATGGACTATATAGTCCGTGGAATTCTCCAGGCCAGAATACTGGAGTGGGTAGCCTTTCCCTTCTCCAGGGGATCTTCCCAACCCAGGGATCGAACCCAGGTCTCCTGTGTTGCAGGCAGATTCTTCACCAGCTGAGCCACAAGGGAAGCCCATATGTAGTACAATGTCAAGTTATTCCTTCACAAATTCTGTGAGGAAAGAAGCTGAGTCACAAGCACAGTGACAATGCCTAATAGCTAACTTTTATTCAACCTATACAAATAAAGCCTTCAGCTTTCTAAAACATGTTATTAAATCTTACCATTGGTGATTCTCAAAATGGCAGAATCCTTTAGATCCACGCTATTTAACAAGGTAGCCACTCACTCCATGTGGCTAGTAAACTTCAATCCACTCAACTTAAACAAAACACAGACTCCAGGTCCTCGTCATGCTGGCTCATTTGCAAGTGCTCCACAGCACCATGGCCAGTAGCACACAGTGTGACTACACAAGGCTTCTGGTGCACAGAGCTGCTCTAGAGACAGGCTGGACAGCCGACAGTGAGGCTCAAATGCCGTCATGGAGCTTCCAGTGGAGCTTCCAGCATAGATTAAAGGCTGTGTCTGAGAAACATCAAAATAAACTTAGATAATGTTTCTCAACACAGAAGAAGGGTTGCAACGTACATTTTCCAGTGGGGCCAAGGAGAAGTGGAGACAACGTCATCTGTCATACCTTTTAGCTAATGAAGCGGTCATTGGAAATAATAGATTTGAAAGCTGCTTATATAAAAGCATGCAGGTTCTTGAAAGTCCTGTTCTCTCTCTGACTTAGTTCTGATGAATTTGTCATTGAGATGATAGTCTTTTCTTAGGAGAAAACTCTGGGTGGCAGGGAGAAATAATTTGGTAGCTACCTCCTTCTATAACAAAGAATCAGGTTACTAAGAGCTTTACGATGACGTCATCACACCAGAGAGTGATATTACACAAACTACTGCAGGAATCTCCTACTTCACGGTTACTTGTGACAATTTCAGACCAAACTCAAGTCTAGATCTGTGTGTCTACAGCTGTGTGTGTCTCTAATCCTAGACAGGGCTCCTGCTGCTCTGTTCAAATTAAGAGAAGGGAGGAAGCACTTTGAAAAAGTGAGGTGACCCAACAGTAAAGCCAAAACATACTTAAACCTAAAGTTTAGTCTGGATTTTAAAGAAATCGTTTCCTCCCCTTTCAGCTTATAATCTATTTAGTCAGAAACATGCAGAGAGACTTTGGTTAACCAAAGCTAGACAGTGTTTAACTTAAGAGAACTCAGGTCATTCTCTATCACCTCACAGTGTAAAAATACCCTACTGGCTTTACGTGTAAGTTTGCTAAAGGACACTCACTTCTGGCATGTTCTCACAATGCCATTTATAAATCAACTGTCAAAATACATTAGATGGCACCTGATGATCGGGAGATTTACACGGATTTCACCCAAGTCAGCAATCATTCCAGGACCATGCTTCCATCCACTGGGGCTTCTGTTTACTGCTTGAATTTTGGGTCCAGTGAATTGTATCTGACTAACCTATTTGGCTTCAGCAGAAAAAAAAACAAAACTATTCACAGCAGTTTAATTTATTTATGGTGACAAAGTATTTCACAGCTTCCTATACTTTCAAGTGATAAAGTATCAGTCCTGACAAAAAAGAAAAAGAAGAAACTAGGATCCTCTGCTATCATATAGATGCAAAGTAAACAATATAATTGAACCTATTTTCCCTTAAAAATTATACCTAAATTTCAGAGCTTCTAAGAAGACCTCATTAATACATTTGATAAGGAATTCTAATGTTTCAGATAACCCTATAATGATTTTGGATCATTTTCTGTCCTTCCATTGCACTAGCAAAACTGCCCTTGCAAATAAACTGAGGCACTTACAAGATGGTGGGTAGTAACTAAAAAACAGGCTCTGGCACCCTTGGATACAGTTTATGACAAATACTAAATGAAATAAATGCTGAGTTATGATCACCGACTATTTTCATACACCTAACTCCAAAGTTTATTTTGCTCACATTTCAGTCACACTAAAAACATTGAGTGTGATGAGATTACGGAACTCATCAACAAAAATCCCACTCAGAAATTCTGAAAGACCCCTCAACCCCATTCCATCCCTTCTTTCCCAAGGTCTATTACTTACTTTTCCAAGTTCTGTAAGTGTTCTCTGACTTTCTGTACCAGTCCCAGCTTGGTGTCATTAACCACAAAATCATCACAGCGATAACTGCAAGGAAAATATTAATCAGTGTGTGTAAAGAGCTTGAGGAAACCACAGTAATGAAATCACTAAAACCAGGCTGCCAAGATGGTCACGTGGCTCTGCAAGCAGTTATAGTCGGCGGCGGTGAGTTCAAAGAGGATTTAGAATCCACACTGGAATGTTTTTAAAGAGCCTTTTTTAAAAGCCACGTAGGCAATGAACGCTAGTTTCTTTTCACATTTTTATTCATAAAGCTCTTCAATTTCTCTTCAAAAATGAAATAGGCTTCGACATGTGTTATATTCCTTTTAGTGGTGCATAATACATGGAAAATAAAATTCAAAACACCAATTCTATTCATGTAGCATGAAGCCTAAAGCTTTAATGTGATCCCTCCCAATTCAAATTAATGGGGAGAAGAAATGTAAGAGAAAAGCAGAAAAAAGATAATTAACCTATACGGATATTTGAATAAAAAACTAAAAGCTATACATTTTACACACTAGCCAAGCTCCTCTGTCCATGAAATTTTTCAGGCAAGAATACTGGAGTGGGTTGCCATTCCCTTCTCCAGGGGATCTTCCCAATCCAGGGATAGAACCTGGGTCTCCTACATTGCAGGCAGATTCCTTACCATTTGACCACAAGGGAAGCCCCTTTTACACATAATTTAATTTAAATAAACTGAGAAAAATGAATCTTTTCATTCTGCAATGTTAGAAAACAAAATTATAAAACAGTGGCTATGTCTTGCAGGCAACAAACACTTTGATGAAAGATGTTTAAGATGTTCTTTAGAACTGATTGATTGTGTGTGTGTGTGTGTGTGTGTGTGTGTGAGAGAGAGAGAGAGAGAGAGAGAGCAAGTCAATAAGCAAATAATGTAAGGAATCAGACATAATAAACTCTAACTTGTACATTAGCATTCAGTTTTCTTTCCTGGAATAGGGCCAATTTTAACTAAAACAACGTACAAGCTAGTACCAAAACATTCTTTTGAACTGCAGCTCTGTACAAAACCACTTGTTAAAACTACCAAAGAATAATGACAATAACAATGTCATTCTTCTGAGCAAAATTTTGAATGCCTAGCAATTAGTAAAAATTAGGTCAAATCTAGCACAATCCAAAAACTATTTCTTACATACCTGAAACCAGTCTATTCAAAAACTGTAAAGAGGATGGGGGAAAGTAATTTGTTTAAGAGCCACCATTCACATCCCAGACTGTTTCTCTATGATCAAAGCCATCAGTAATGGGAGGGAAATAATTCTTTACTGGTTTTGTAACAAATACATACATAAAGCAATTAAATTCGTGGAAAGTTTCAGTTCCTTGCTTCTTCTCAGCATAAATGTTAAGAGGGTAAGGTCTTCTCTTATAAATCTGCGATTAGGGCACTTGGTTCCTTCATGAATCCCAGGCATGCACTAGAGCATGAAATTGTATTGTTACCCTAATTCCTGCTTACATTTTCATTTTAGATTGGCATAACCAAAATACATGCATTTTGGTTAAAAGAATTACCCAGTGTTCAAAACAAAAACAACTCCAAACCCAACTTCATTCATCTGGGGAATGAAGTCTAAGAGCAAATTTAGATGGCATTTCATATATTTACCTGCTGCTAGTCTATCTAATTGAAAAGTGAACTCCTTAACTTTCACACACAAAAAAGGGTGCTTTGTTTAAAAAAACAAATTGCTTTAAATTACATGAAATAATTGATTTTTTTCATATTAAAGTAATTATTTTTAGTGTGACATGAATTCAGCCTTAAGCATTTGTTAAAGGAACATTTTCATATATCGAAATACAGATTTCTTTATGGCCTTGCTCCATTCTGAACTAATCTGCCTTAACTGGGTCTATTTACTTCATCTCTTTGACTGTTCATCATTAAAGTGAGTAAGTTGCTCTAGGCTCTGGAGTCGTGCTAATATGGCACAGCTATTTTTCTGTTATTTTTCTATGCACTAATGAAACTGTAAAGTGCTTATTTCAATATTTTATGCAGAAAGCAGCAGTTACAGTGATACCTACATAAACCGTAATTGGTAGCTAAATTGAAATATTTATTTTAATTATAATACAATTAAGTTATTTTTCTGGCTCAAAAACTAAGAATGAAAAAAATTTTTTAACTTCCAAATTAAGGCACGCTAATGAGGTATAATCCAGTGTAATTTTACTAAGAATGGCAATTATGATTTAACACAGCAGAGCCAAATTAATAAGCTGCATATAAAAAAGTTTTAAGATAATAGACAATGTTGAGTCATTTTCAGCAAATGCATAGTAATTTAAGAAGCTGCTGCCTCTCTACAGTCAAAATATAATCAATGAACTCTGTCACAATGAAATCAGAATGAAATGTTTAACAAAATGATTTCTCACTGACTGTAGGGATTTGAGCTTATAATTCTGGCAAGCTACAAAACAGCCTGAATTGTTGCTCAAGAAAGAAAACCATTTTCAGATGGAGAGATGAAACATTAAATTATTATTTCAGTTAAGGGAATTATGTTTTAAAATCTGAAAGAAAGATTACAAAAGATATTTTACAAAAAGTGAAAGATCTTCAGCTGATTCACCAAGAACTGATTCAACATTTGAAAACTATAAATACTTTTATTTTTAGCTTTAGATAAGTTTTACAAGAGACAGTGGCCAATGAATACTTAGGGTACGTTTTGTCTCAAATGACTTTCAAACTGAAATGTCCTCGTCTACTTGCAACCTTGAAAGCAATCAAACTCATGCTGTAAATATTTTTTAATCTTTTACACCTGTCACTTTCAGCTAGATAGGAAAAAGCTACTTTCTATCAACACAAACAAGAACCAGTTATGTGGGATCAAAACCCCAGATTTACTAGAATTAATTCCCTTATTTGATCCACTTCACATTAACATACTGAAAATATTTGTGCTCTGAAATGGACTGTATCAGGGGTGCAGTTATTAAAATAATGCAGTTACTAAAATTGTTCAGTATAAATGTACAAATGCTCTGACTCATCACCAGTGGAATTGTTGTAAGAGACAGAAGATAATGACTTTAATGACTACATGCTCTTTGCCAACATTCACTGAGTCATGGCAGGTTTTACAAAGGTTTACTGTTCTGTTAACTCTAATTCAAGATTTTCTTGAATCTGTAAAGTAAATAAATAAATAAATAAAATTTTCTTGAATCAAAAGGAACACCTGCCAATATTCAACATAAGAGAAAACATCATCCCATGACTTACATTTTTTTACCTATAGCACAGTGTGCATGAAGGAGCTAAATTTAAAGATCCAAGGAGAGAGAAAAAGCTTGTTTGTGACATAGCTAGATAGGTATGAGAATTTATGTTAAAATTTAGACTATTCATACTGCAAATTAATAACGGTTTTACACATTTCAACATGAATATACAAGAGATTCTAAATGCAACAGCATTATGTAAGCTGGCTCTAATAGCTGCAAGAAAAACTGAAGCATGCTTTGTCAACATGAACAAATTTAGAGCTGATTTTCAGTTTATATAATGGCCCTATACTGAGTTGTTACAAGAGTGAGTGGATTTACCTAAAAGATAGTTTTGAAACTGATACGCTTTTCCTTTAGAGTCAATTATTCTAAAAAAACAATGTCAGTCCTGTCAATACAGATGTCAAGTATTAAGGAAAATGGGGAGTTTTGGGGGGTACTTTATTGGAAAAAATTTTAATAGTGTTTGGAATCTACATTTTCAATGGCAATTCTTATGACTAAATACAGATTAAGCATTTCTGATGAAAAGTTAGCATCTGAATGGAAATGCGCTGTATGTGTAAATACCACACTGGATTCTGAAGGTTTCATATTTCAAAAAGAGATACAAACTATCTCTAGTAATTCTACATGGATTACCATGTTGACATAGTAATACTGTGTTGGCCAAAAAGTTCATTCCGGTTTTTCCATAAGATCTTAGAGGGTCAAGAAATGCAACACCTTATGACAAAACCAGAACAAACTTTCTGGCCACCCAATATTTTGGATAACCAGGTTAAATAAAATTGACGATTTAAATGAATTAACCTGTTTGTCTTTGCGTTTTTATTGTAGCTACTAGAAAATTTTGAATTAGATATGTGATGAATTATTTCTCTTGGACAGCACTGCTGGCCTAGAAAATACCTAAGATGCTGGCTGCTCTACTATTCTATAATACTACCACTGTCATAAAGAGGTGAGAAGTGTAACTTCAATGAAGTAGAATAAATCAATTTGATTTTGGCTGAATTTGGTCTCACTGTCTTAAAAATTTTTAGGTTTTCACAATTGTCCTTCTTTCCAAGAGTAGATTTTAGAAATTCTTACAGTCACTAAGAAGGACATTTACTTCCAGGCTTCTAACTTTTGTCCTGTCTGAATTCATCACACTCTACAAGCATTATCTGATGACAATGATCAAAGGAAAGCACCTGCTTCCACAGGTCGAAGCTTCCAGGGGCCCCTGGCACGTGGTACAGGGTCAGTAAACGTCAGCTTCCTTCCATTGTGTAACCAGGGCTGCCTTGTAACACACCCTTCTCTAGCTGCCCCCATTCCCTCTGTTTTGATTTCTTCTTCCTCCCTGGTCCAGAGGTCGAAAGAAAATAAGTAACAAAAGTAGGAAATAAATAAGAATTTAAATGCTGTCTGGTGCCTTAGCCTTGAGCCAAGACACTGCTTTCAAACTGGAAACTCTCTCATTAATACTGGTATTAAAAAGTCCCAAGACAAACAGAAGAATTTAAAGTAAACAAGTTCTAAGAATCTCTTCCTGGTTTGCAATTATGTTGAAGATATTAGGTCAGAATTATGCTTGCCTCCAACACCTGAAAAAAAATGAGCCACCATTCTTGGTTTTCCCTCCAAGGAGATTACACCAGAATCAGAAGTACAAAGGAGAACATAACTTGTAGGCTGTGTTCCAGAGCTTCTAGACGGGGCATCGGAAACTTGGAAAGCATGTCCTATTTTAAGAAATCTTGTTATAAAATATGGCTAACTGTCTTCAGGTGAAAATATACCTGGGTCACAAAATGTTAACTGAAATTATATAAAAAGTTGTTCTTTTTGTCTTGTTTCTACTGAGAAACTGGAGCTGAGGCGCAGGTTTTGGCATCTCTTCATTCATATAAACAGGACTTCATGCGTCTAACCAATGAAAGTCAGGAACTATCTATAGTACACACCCAACTTTAAGGCTATTGAATTAACACTAAAGCAAGTTTAAATTTCGTGATTTTAGGTGATTCTTCAAGTAAAGATGGGCTATACCTCTACTAAGACTATTTTGTCTGATACACAGAACATTTACTTCTGTATTTACGGAAAAGAAAGAAATGCTTAAGAAAATTGAAGTAAACTGGACACTAAAGACAAAACATAATACTTAAATCGTACTAGACAACATGTTAGAGATGTCAGATAAGAAAATGAGATATAAAAAGGCAAGGAAGGAGGATTCTTATCTTTCTCTACTTATAACCTTGAGACAAAGTATACTATCATCTCAGCTTTGTAAAAATTAGTCTCAACCCAAATTCCTTGACTCAAACCTGATGCTAGTTTTAAAGTATTTTAAACCAATAGTTAATAAACTCATTAAATGTAGAGTAGGGTATTATATACATACAGTTGTTCAAAGTAGAAGATATACAAATAATTTTACCTTGCTACCTTGCAGCAGGAAGCAGGTAAATTTTCATAAGAAATACCAATTATTTACACTATTAAATAATTTGGTTGAAAATGGATAATATAACTAATTTCAAATTCTGCTACTCTAATAGCAAAAAGAAAAAAAAATCACTTCATGGCAAATAGATGGGAAAGCAATGGAAACAGTGACAGACTATTTTTTGGAGCTCCAAAATCACTGCAGATGGTGACTACAACCATGAAATTAAAAGACGCTTGCTCCTTGGAAGGAAAGTTATGACCAACCTAAACAGCATACTAAAAAGAAGAGACACTGCCAACAAAGATCTCTTTAGTCAAAGCTATGATTTTTCCAGTAGCCAAGTATGGATGTGACAGTTGGACTATAAAGAAAGCTGAGCACCAAAGAACTGATGCTTTTGAACTGTGGTGTTGGAGAAGACTCTTGACAGTCCCTCAGACTGCAAGCAGATCCAAGCAGTCCATCTTAAAAGAAATCAGACCTGAATATTCATTGGAAGGACTGATGCTGAAGCTGAAACTCTAATACTTTGGCCACCTGATGCGAAGAATTGACTCACTGGAAAAGACCCTGATGCTGGGAAAGATTGAAGGCAGGAGAAGGGGATGACAGAGGATGAAATGGTGGATAGCATCACCGACTCAATGGACATGAGTTTGAGTAAATTCTGGGAGTTGGTAATGGAAAGGGAGGCCTGGCGTGCTCCAGTCCACGGAGTCACAAAGAATTGGAAAGACTGAGCAACTAAACTGAACTGAATAGCAAAATTGTCCAATTTCATTACACTGATTTCTTACACGTACATTTTCAGATTTTTATTTTTTTCTAATATCTAGCTTTTAATTATGCTTAATCCTTTTCTATTTTTATTTCTATAACCTCTCCCAAACCCACCTTTTTCCTCCTCCATCTCAACTAATTGTTTGTCCTATCCTTTGGCTATTTCCTTTCATATAATATTTGTCCCTGCCCTACCTAAGAACAATTACAGTCAAATCCATAAATAGCTGTAGCTGAATTAAGCTGTAGTATTTGATGGTCCTGCAATATTGAGCTTACCTAAATTACCTTGCAATCTTCCCTTTCACTTCAGGGATACCTTCTTTACACTTAGATTTCAGGTTTCATTCCACACATCAACAACCCCCTTACCCTCCCTCATTTCCATGTAGCACACCATTCACTGTTTAATGGCAAAAAATATTCCTTACTTGGTCATCCCCATCTATACTTGATCTTCCCATTCTCCAAAAATTAAAACATGCAGCATGGCTCATTTTCTCATCTTAAAATTTAATATGGGTTCACCTCCTTTTAAAAATTTTAATTTTAGAAACACTTTTTTCCTTCCTATTTTCACCCTGCACCTCATGCCCCCTCTGATTATAAACGCAAAACACAGGTCCAATAAGACAAAATCTTCCAAATTATTTTCAATGGCTTCTAATGAGATTTAAAAATTAGCCACAAAACTGACCATCCACCACTCACAACACACTTACACATGGCTGACCTAATTAGAAATGTAAGGAAATCTAAATTAATATATAGTATAAAAAAATTTTAGAAGAATGAGCTAGAAATCAAAGAAACTTTTAAAATGTCTTGCTATTCATATCTTTAATACTTTTGTTAAACCAAAGTACAATATATACATAGGATGAGGTTAAACATTAATGATAACGGATATAAATTCATATCTCACACAGTCTCGTAAACTTTTTGTCTGATTTACCAGATCTGATTGAAAGTAAAGGGGAAAAGTGTTAGTCTCTCAGCTGTGTCCGACTCTTTGCGACCTCATGGACAGTAGCCAGAAAGGCTCCTCTGTCCATGGAATTCTCCAGGTAAGAATATTGGAGTGGGTTGCCATTTCCTTCTCCAGGGGATCTTCCCAACCCAGGGGTCAAACCCGAGTCTCCTGCACCGCATGAAGATTCTTAACCACTGAGCCACCGGGGAAGTCCTAATCAAATCTGATTAGTCTGTGTTCTTATTTAGGTAGCCAACATTTTTATTCTGTAATGTGCTTGATGAGATGAAAGTAGGAGTGTAGTACGTCAGCTTGCCTTTTCCTTTTTCACCAGTATTTGTGTTATTATCATTGCTGTTTTCATCTTGAAGGATTTTCCCTTGTAAAAATCTTTCCAAATGTTTATCCACTTGACGAGGGTTGCTTTTTGGTAAAGTAAAGCAAATCCATGTACCTGGGCAGACAAAAAATACAGCAGCACACTGCACAAGGCTAATCAAGCGCACAAGGGTGAGGCCGCCACGCATGCGGCAGATGCAGGACTCCGCGAAGCTCACGCCAGAACCGTCTAGTCCACACACTGCTGGCAGTAGGCGTACTAAAAGATTTGCCAAAGATTTCTTCAAAAGTTCTGGCACTTTCTTCCCATATGTTCCAGTACATTGTTTTAGAGACCAATGCACTAAAAACTAGACCCCTAACATAGAGCTGGTTAGTTCTCAATGGATATTTACTTATTGACTAAAAGCAACATATCCACTATTCTGGTTTTTGGGGATGTCGTTCACATTATGTTCGAGCATCATCATGTTCATCAGTTCCTGTCTCCAGGGAAAAATTTTGAAGGCAAAAACTCAAGGGGGAAAGAAACTGTTTATAATGCCAAATCGTCTTCAAAAAGGATCTATAGCTTTGGTGTCCTTCTTTAATACACTTATTTCTAGATTTAGTTTGTAATTTTTGTCCTATGTGTTTTGTTTGGTTATTTCCATTTTTAACTAATGAAGAAAAACTTGTTAGTTTCTGTATATTTACTATGTATCACCATTTCAAAATTAATTATTAATTCCACCTGTTTTCTACTAAAGTCTCCCTGAGTTCTCTGGGCATTAAACAATTTGAAACCAGAAATAATTCATTCTTCTTTTCCAAATTTATACCAATTATTTACTTATTCTGTCTTATTTCAATGACTAGAACCGCAAAAGAAATGTTTAATAACAGTGGTGATGATGTAAGTGATGACTGGAAGTATTTGTCTTGTTTCTGATGTTAATGGAAACAGCTTTAGTATTTCATCAATTTGCATATGATGCTTGCTTTCTTTTGGGGGGACCATCATATTTTAATAGCTTCCTTTTATTTCAATGTTACTAATTTTTAAGAATCAGAAATTGTTTACTTATAAATGTACTTTTGCTTCTAATGGTACAATAATCTGGGATTTCCTTTAAAAATGAATGTGTTGGCAGACTTGTGAAATTGACTCAGTAATTACATATTTTTCTTTTTGACACATCTTCCTGGGTTAGACTGGCTTTAAGTTATACTTATTTACAACTGACATTTTCTTTTTGGAGTTTCTATCAGATTTTTGTCTTATGGTTTTGAAAGTTTCACAGTATTAGTATACTCAATGATAAATTTTAAGAGTTTTAGGCTGCACTATCTGATACAGTAGCTACCAGATACGTGTTGCAATTTAAGCATCATTAAAATAAAATAGAACATTCAACTCCTCAGTCCTACCAGCCACTTTTAATTGTTCAACTGCTACCATATTATATGACACAGATGTCACACCCAAAACAAAGAAAAATCTTTCTCAGCTTTAAAATTCTACAGCTTTTTCCATTCCTGTTGTTAGTGCTATTGAAACTACCCAAGTCACAAGGCTCCACAGCATATTCTTGAAGTACTAACAATCTTCCCAGACCAAACCAATCTTCACTCTTGTGAAACAAGAAGCAGTCATTATACAAATGAACCTGTTTTGTTTTTTTTTTAAGCAACAGTAGAGAAACAAGTTCTTTAATCTACTGGCTGTACAGCAATCCTTATATAGTAAGTCATGTATAATACCAACACAAAGAAAACAAAAAACTTCTATGCAAAAAGTACCCCTCAAGAAAGAGCAATGACAAATCGATCATTAAGTCTTCAATTATTTTTCATCCCTTGTGTAACAGATACCATAATGTGAGTAATACCATAATAGAGCAAACTCTGACCTCCAGATTTATTATAAATGACAGATATAGTTACAGAGAGCAAACCACAAAACAAGCAAAGCTGATATTCCAATGACTTCATCTATTTCAAACCAAGGAAAGTTAAATCCAAAGAACTCTTATAGAAAACAAGCTTATTTTTAACTTCTCTTTTATTCAATTCTAATGTACTGCCATCAACTAAGCCAATTTTGGAAAACTAGAAGAATACCTGCAGAGAAAACCCATTTCCTTTGTTAAAACCAGACAAGTACTAGCTTATTAAGAGCCTTTTGTTTTCAGACCATGTGTTAAAGTTCCTTTTTAATAAAACTTCAAAATACTGTTTTTAAATAAACAAAATCCTTCCTGTTCTCTAATCTTTACAACACTGAAAATCTGTGTCCAAAAAGTTTATAAGGATAGTCAACAAAAGATCTTCTTTTTAATCACAATTGCCTTTGAAAATGATTCAGCATCCACTTAAGCCCAAAAATACAAGCTTTATTTTTATAAGTTTTCATTAAAACTGCTATTTGTTATGGGTGTTTAATATCTAAAATACAAGTCTTTTTTCTAGACAAGTGAATCGACTCACATTTCATATTTCTTTGTTTGAAAGAGTGCTTTAAAACATTAAATACTTTGCCAGGAAGGAAAAATTCCAGTAATTTAGTTTTACTATTCTTTTCATACTTCTGAATCCTCAGAAATTCAGTTTTGTTGGTAAATTGACAAGACTATGTCAGATGCCAACAATAACTTGCTCAATATTTTAAATCTATTAAATGTAAATGTCTGGTTATGAGTGATGTTGAGCACCTTTTCATGTGTTTGTTGGCTATCTGTATGTCTCCTTTGGAGAGGTGTCTGTTTGGGTCTTCTGCCCATTTTTTGATTGGGGTGTTTGTTTTTCTGATATTGAGCTATATGAGCTGCTTGTATATTTTGGAGATTTGACAATGTTTCTTAATGAATCCTACCTAAAATACAAGGGGAAAAGAAGTAAAATAAAAGTTCCTAAATTTAATTTTTGTTTCTTTTTGATATAATAATATGTACCACATACCATTCCATTAGTAGTGACTAGGAGAGGGAATTTGGAGTGGGAGGAGAGGAAATATTACACACAATAATCTGAACACCTGCCCTTGTGTGAAAATCTTGAAATTTTCATTTTTATTAAAATCTTCATTTGTCTCCTAAAGGAGTGGGTTTGTTTCAAACCAAAATGATTCCTTCTGGCACTGGTTTCCCTCTTTTGAAATCATGACCCACTTTATGTTGTTCGGCTTGCTTGATGTGTGCTTCTTCTGGTGTGCTGTTTATATAGGAAGTGAAGGGACCTGCTCTGCAAGACTGTCCCCCTTGGGAAGTCAATGCAATAGCTCACATATGCTGTGATTTGGTTCTTTTTCAGGAAAGATGTTCTGCAGCTCCTCAGTCCTAAGAGGATCAAGAGGGTATAGCAGTATAGTTTTGGTATAACCTTCACCACTTTTGGAAAATAGTTAACAAAATTCAAATCTTTCAGACATCTACTGCCTACTCAGCACCAGACACTGAGTACTGTGGACAATACAAAGATTTGACATATGGTTCCTGAAGTCCCCAAGGACATTTACAAATAACTAACATGCAGCAGGAAATTACAAGTATCCTAGGGACTGTGAGCTTCGGAGAGAGTTTATCCAGCTACAGGAGCTGTTGAGTGGGGGAGGGGCATGCAGACAGTTCAGTGATAAGTTCATAAGGGATATGCAAAAACAAGACAAGGCAGGGACTCGTGGAGAGGGTAAAAGACAATAGAAGAACTGCAGGCCTCAGAGCAGGTTTCAACTTCTTCAGAGGACAGAGCACATGGAAAACGAGCCTTAACATTAGCTACAGTCAAAATATTTTGACTATAAGTATAATAACTAATAATCAAATAGGTTAAACCTAATACACCAATATTTTATCTCTGAAGCAAATCAATCAGCCTAACCACAAGAAATGTACATACAAGGAAAATCTACAAACTGAAGCAAAATTACTAAGGTGCACTGGAAAATATACACACATATACACACACACCCCATACAGAAAAAGAAATTCTTTTTTGTTTCTTAATTATTGAGAGGTATGGGAGAAATGTTGAACTACAGCTCCACCAGCTTACCACTATCACAGATTTCTTTTAGGCTGTCAGTATAAAACTGCAGGCTGATTCCCTAGCATTTTGTTCTAAACCCACAAATGAGGTGGTTATGTGACCAGCTGCAGCTCCCTTCCTGCATTTCAGAAGCTCTCGGTGTCCACACACTTGCGGCTCTGTATTACCTCACACAAAAGACTGGCAGTTGGCCAAGAAGTCCCTGCCATGATGTATATTCCCCAAGGTTCAAGATCTACCACTTAATTCCAATTCAGCCATGAAATGACTTGTACTTTAGTACTCTATACCAAATGAAAGCAAATTAAATTCCAGTCCAAGTTAATAAAGGTTTCCCTCCAAAATGCAATATACAAAGATGTTAAAGTACATAGTCTATTTTTAAAGAGACCTACAAATGTAATTCTACTCCATTAAGAAAATTCTAAGATAAGGCTTTAAATTTCTTCAAGAGTTACTATTCCTTAATAATCTTACCAATAGCAAGAAAACCCACTGCACACAGAGATCCAATTGTATATCCAACCTTCCCCATTAAGCATCTCATGCACATTGCTAACTAAATATCAAAAAGAATGAATGTCCTCAACATCTGGTACATACAGATTGACACAACCTACAATGATGACAATGAGACAGATACCTCAAGAACGATCTTAATTCCTGCTGTTGAAAGAGAAATACTTACAACTTTATAGAAACTTACAGTTCTGTCAGTTAGAAAGCTGTGTCATTCTAGTATGTAAGTGTCTTGAGGGAAAGGGGGAGAATCTAATGAAGACACTTTAACACCTTGGCTAATGCTTAGGAGTGTAGGAAGGAGTGTTTCATGAGATTAAACAACGATAAACTGAGCACTAGGTTCAGAAAATCTTCACAAGATTTTCACTTTTACTGATGTCTTCCCCTGCCTCTACCTTGTCTCTCAGGTCTGGACATTGTCCACACAAAGGATCACTGAAACAGTAGTGATCTGGAGGACTAAATCTTAGCATGGTTTATTCAGTAGCCACAACGTTATAACGGTAAGCTTGTCTTGGGAAGCCACTGACCTTTTCCCCCTGCCTTTTGATGGACACCTTTCTACAATACAACAGTCAATCAATGATATAGAAAGCACACAACTTCAGTAGAAAGTGTGAATCAAAAGCAGTATTTGGACCTTAAACCCCCATTCCTGCTCAGTATTGCCTTCATGTATTGTTTTTGCCACACAGCATTCTAGGACTGTATGGCAAAAACCAAAACCAAAGGGCCCCTTTTGAAAATATCAAACCCTTTCAAATTCAGTAAAATGATTTATTGAATTTTATTCAATAAATTTATTCACAACTTAATAGTCAAGGAAAAAGATTTGCTTCACACCAAAGTAAAACTGTAAAATACATTGTCTCTCTGAGCATATCAAATGGATGTGGATTATTAAATACCACTTGTAACCTAAATAATCTGTTCTAAGTAGTCAGAAAAATTTTCATTTCATTGTCATTTATATAAAACAGACATGTATAGTGTATAACAAAGAGAGAATAAGGCCTCCAATATCCTTTTACAGGATGTGATACTTTAAAAAAAAAAATATTAGCCTGAAGGACTTCCCTGGTGGTCCAGTGGTTAAGAATCTGCCAACCTATGCTGGGGACTCAGGTTCAATCCCTGGTTGGAGAACCAAGATCCCACATGCTGTAGGGCAACTAAGCCCGAAGCAGCCAAATACATAAAAAGAAAAAATAATTTAAAAAGGAATTAGCCTGAAAGACTACACGCAGAATTCTTAACAATTACCTACAGAGAAGAGGAAGAGAGTGGAACTGTGTTTGGACAAGAGAGACTGTCAAAATAATTTTCTAAACAAAGAAGTGAAAATTTTAAGATTATGTAACAAGATGTAAACTGGAACAGTAGGAACACAGATTTCTATCATGTTATTCTTTAATTAAAAACAAAACAAGACAAAGAAAAGAAATGATAATGAACAGCCACAGTTACCTTTCATTTCCCTAAAGCTTAGTGGGATGGGAAGCAGCAGCAGCCAAGAAGTGGAAAGGGCCACGCACGCTTACATCTGAATGATCAAGGACAGGCAACCCTGACAGCCCCAGTCCTCTGGGCATCCCCCACAGGTCTAGAGGGCAGCGACGGCAGCCCCCACTGGCTTGGAGACTAGGGGAGGGGAGAGAGCCAGGAAGACAAGCAGACACTTGTACACACACATAGTGAAGGAATGTCATTTTCAGAAAACACTGACACTTACCAGTATGCGCTGTAGCTACTGCAATCCATACACACCGTGTGCTGTGCTTTTTCTTGCTTTTCTGACTTCTTGTGGTTGGTTAAGGGTACTTGTGCATCTTCATAATGTTTTTTTGCATGGCCATTCACATACCTTCCAAAAATCAAATGAAAATATATTTTAATCTAAATACTGCTTTGGAAATTAAAGGAGCAGGAGATGATCATAAAATTAGACGGTAATCAAATCAGAATGAGAAAGAATTCCTCCTAACAAAGTGCATTCAATCCTATAAGAACATTCATCACTTGGTGATTTATTAAGCTGAGTTCTTAAAACACGCTCCTTTCTCGCAAATATACAATCAGCTTTTAATTATACACAAGACTAGGGCCAGGCAAGGAAAGGCGCTATCTATTTAAATCAGTTTTAGTACCACTTATCAACTCCTTTTGCTGATTCTTTTGCTAGCCTTTTCCTTTTTTAAGCTTTTCTCAGGCTGCTAGCCCCCAACTCAGGCTATTATCAAAGACAAGCTTTGTAAACTGAATTACTCAATCACTGCCCACAGGGCCACAGGCTCTGCTTGGGTTTCTGCTTAATATAAAACATGAGAGTCAGACATGGAAACAGGATAATCTCCCATCTCTTTCTCATCAATATGGCTTCAGATCTTTTATTTGAATGCCTGACTAATCACTCCACTAACATGGAAATAGGGCTTGTTTAAAAGAAATCCTAACAAAACACAAATCATCTTAAGCTTATATAAACTGTTATTTCTTACTACATGGACAAAGATAATCAAAGGTTGACTATAGTCATAAAAATTTTCTAACACTTTCCAACTCAGATTTAATAAATCATGTTATCACAAAAAGCAAAATGAAATTTAAATAAAGTTTCATCTATACCTTCACCTAACACTGTACAATGTAATGCCATAACTGACTAATACTTAAAGACCTTCATAAAGCAAAAACTTTCCAGTTCCTAGCAAACAGCCAGTTTATAGAAGGTAAGGCCTAATTGTAAACTAAGAGTCAAAACAAATGTTGCTTACATAGTACCAAAATCTGCTAAGAGAGTTAAGGTGACATTTTTCTCATAAGGTGCCTTAATTGTACAGGAGCAACACTTACCTTGGAGAAAGTGGGACAGTTTGTGGTAAGTAGGCTAGTTTTTGGTAAGTAGGGAGATCACGGGCTTCCCTGGTGGCTCAGACAGTAAACAATCTGCCTGCAATGCGGGAGACTGTGTCTGATTTCTGGATTGGGAAGCTCCCCTAGAGGAGGGCATGGCAACCCACTCCACTATTCTTTCCTGGAGAATCCCATGGACAGGGCGGCCTGGTAGGCTACAGTCCATGGGGTTACAAAGAGCCAGACATGACTGAGTGACTAACTACAGCACCGGAAGGATCAACTACCAAGCCCAGCCTCTCTACCCGAGGAAAACTAGAGGCGTCGGACACACTACTAATGTTAGAATGTGATCATGTTTCCTCCCATTTTTTTTTCCACTATAATAAACACAATGAAGACTTGTGTGTAGGATCTTCTGTTCACAAAAGTGGATTAAAATGAATTTTAAAGTATAAATAATGATTAAGAGTATTAATTCAAAAATTAGACAGCCTAGGTTTAAAAGTAGGCTTTGTCACACGCTGCTCTGGTAAGCCTGGGTGAGTTACTTCACTTCTCTACCTCTGTTTCTCATCTATAAACCTGAGACAATAGTACTTACACCCTATGGGCTGCTAGGTGATCATTATTATAATCCATGGCTCAGAATGCATGCATGCATTAATGAATGAACGAATGAATGAATGTCAGTTTTATTTAACTTGCATTTTCCTTTACATGATTAATTACTATCCATTCAGAATCTCAATAACACAACTGCTTAGAAGGTCATAACATTAAACATACTTCAAGATAACACACTGGACAGATCAGAAAACATCCAATATTTAACTAAAAGAAAAATTGCAAGGAACCCTATAGGTTCAATATCTAATCAGCTCAATAGCCTATGCTTACATGTTTTTGTACTGTGTCCTGAAAAACAACAGTAATATTTATGAGTACCCTCAGAATCCCATAAAAGTCAATACGGAACAATAATAAAGGCATTACCACCTTTAAGTCTTTGAAAACTGATTATCTGGACAGAATATATAGTTCTTTTACTAACCATACTGTAGCCTCCAAAAGTACTAGATAGTTTTCATAGTTATTATAGTAAGTTTCAGTGATAAAGTAAGAAGTATATTATTAAAGATGACATTAAGATCAGCAATGCTTTGGCTAATATTCAAATATATATCAGAAGTTAACAGTCATGTATAAACTAACATAAAAATAAACATTTCCCTCATCCAGTTTTAGATTTTAACCAGATAATTTGGTCTAAAAAAGGAAAAGTTTCACTATACAACATCACAGATTTTTTACAATACAAAAACTGGAAAAATGACTTAAATGGTATGGTGTCATAATGGCCAATAAGATATATAACTCAAGACTCCACTATAGACAAGTGATCTAAATTACTAAAAAAATTAGAATTCTTGGCAGTCAACACCCAGGATTACATGATAAAAGAAAAACAGTTAATCAACTGTATAAAATGAAGGTTCAAATGCAGGGTACTCTCATTATCTACGTAATCTACTTAATCATATTTCTCTGAAACTATGTCAGATTTCTAAACCTAAGATTGACTGCAATTAGAAATATACTACCTACAGAGCCTAGAAAATTTTCCATTTATTCTTCCAATACTCACTTAGAGAACTATGTGTTGCTTGCTATTAAGAACCTTAATCTCTCCAATTTTTGAGAGTTTGTTGACATATAACCTTCCAGATTTTGGTTGTAAAGCACTAGGAGACAACTGGAGGACAGAACTATATAAATTTTATTGCATTATAATTCTCACCTCTCAAAATCTAGGAGAGGATTCTGTCTCTTCAAGTGCAGAATTTAAGTGCTTCTACTTTTCTTCTTTTTTTAAAAAAAATGTTATCTGTACAAAGTATTTTCAGGTTCCCCAAATCCTAGAGATTTCAAAACCACAACAACCACAATTAAGATACGCAGTTAACATTTTCCTAAAGCACTCTTAAGCGTACATGGAAAAAAAAATACTCAATTCCAGGACTGAAAATGTGAAAAATCAAACGTTAACTGAATGAAGATGCTCTCTTCATGCATTGAGTGTTTACAAATAATAATGGGGAAGCCACCCAAATAAATACAATATAAATCTCAGACTGTAGGACTTAGTATGATTTCCCATCCCCTTGCTGCTAAGCTACTAACTTCTGAAGTAAATTCAAAGCAGATTTTCTAAGCTAAAAAAGCCATAGAAATAAACGCGTTACTACCCAGCACACCAAGTCTGACACTTATTTGAGTTTGTGTTAGAAGAAAGAGTTTCTAGAGTATTTGATATTTAAGTAACATCATTTTGAAGCCAAGAACTAGGAGGAAATGCTTAGGCTTGAACCGGGTTTGGGAGTGATAAGTCCCTAGAAAGCAAAAATGTCTTAATGGAACAGTGAAATATTTGTTATGTCTTAGACACCATTAATAATGAATTTCACAGTGAGACCATTTTCAAGGCAATTCCTTTATCTGTTCTGTTTTCAGAATAATGATGTGGTATCTTGGATTTGATTCAAAAGTCAGTAAAGGTAGGGATCAGGTAGGTAACAGGTGAAACAAAACTGGCCACATGTCAATCAAATATTACTAGTAGATTGTCTTCATCATCAAATTAATCCTTTTGAGTATCAACAGAAAGGGGTCCCCCCACAACTAGATTTTCCTCAGTTCCACTGCTGAACAAAGGGATTCTATTAGGAGAGGGAAGCACTACAGAGAAGTATGTACACACTATGATTAAACAATGGTGGTAAATATATCCAAATCAATAAAACTTTGACCAAAGTGTAAAGGTAAACTGAAACAAGCAAGGGGAGGTAGTTAAGTAATAATAAGTATGTCACCTACCTTCCACAGTGGACACTTGAACAAGTCAGACAGACCCAGGGGCTTTTGTTGGACCGGCACACTAATAAAAAGAAAAATACACAATATACCAATTGTATCGTGTCATTTCCCAGCTTCTCCCCTAATCTGTAATGCCACATCCTGTGATTAAGTTATAAATTCCACGGCTGCTTAGGTGCACTGAAATCACAAATCCCTGCTTTGTGAGTGCATTTACACAAAATGGCTACCTAATTACAGCTACGCGGCAAAGAATCCGAACACATGGCCCCAACAGCTGCTCACTGTCACTGGCGACTCAACTCAAACAGTCTGACCACAAGTCAAGCACATTTCTCCTTTATAACTTATTCATCTTTCTACCACAGTCTCTGACAAGTTAAGGACAATCTATTGTCTCATTAAAAATATTTTTTAAGTCTAACTCTTTAAATCACATTTCTTTACCATACAGAGCATAAGCTACTATAAATGACAACACTTGCAGTTTATTTAGTGAGAGGCATAGCCTAAGGATACAATTTGGAAGACGAAGCCCAATTCTTCCCAAATTAATGCCTCAGTTGCATTAAATGTAATTCTAAAATTATAACTGCATGTAATCCTTGCTGAGGGTATTATCGGGATATTAATTACTTTGAGTATTATAGGGATGAGGTAAGCAAAAAGGGTATGAAAACTTTTAAAATACTGATTACAATTTTGCTCGCTGTTTACTTATTTAATTTTTTAAGCCCTTAAACATAACAGTGTTTTTTAAAAGGGAAGAGATGTAAGAATTGCCTGAAAACAGCTTTTTCAAAATACACACATTCTCTGGGCAGAGATATCTACATTGATGTGTGGACAGAAGGACAAAAGAACATGTCTATTTTGAGAAAGGTAACTTCCTAGGTGACTCCCTGAGACAACTACTCAAGAACCACTAGGCAGTCTCCTAGGGGCATGAGATGGACAGCACAACCAACACTCAGTATTATAATACATCAACAGCCTGGCACACAGTATATGCTCAATAAACATTTGTTGAAGTCAAAATTCAAATGTTTTAGTTCAAGATACTAAGCTCTTCCAATATCTGGTCCCTACTATATTGGTCTTGCCTAATCATTGCATCACAATCAGCCTTTCTTATTGCTAAGAAAAATTAGCCAACACTGGAAATAAAGTGACTCAAGAACTCTAAGCCCTTTCAACGTATAATGAAGCACATTATATTGATACAATGAATATCCCGAAGATATTTAATTATAATAACATTGTGTGACCTGCTGTTTACTTCTGATTAGAACTCAAAATTCCATGAAGTTACAGATAAAATTGTAGGATTTTATTTGGCAGAGCTAATATCCGTCCAGCATACTCTGAGGGCTATGGTTTTACTACCCTGCAGGACATTAATTGATTTTATATCTAACCTAGCAATTTACTTCAACATTCATTCTTCAGTGTCTGCATTCACTCAATCCCTCAAATGCTCTTGGAATCAGCTTTATCATCCCACTGGTTCCCTCATTAATGAGTTAAATAAGCCTTTGACATACATTCATTTTGTATTTGTGTAGGAGGGGAGGAGAGGGCAAGGAGGAATAGGGGAGTACAATCATACGCTGCCCAAGGGACTCTGCCTGTCTGCCCAGCACAGGGCTCTAACTGTGCATAAGAAAGTTTGTGCATGCATGCATGCTCAGTAATGTCCAACTACAGTCCACCAACTGTACCCCACCGGGCTTCTCTGTCCGTGGAATTTTCTAGGCAAGAATACTGGAGTGGGTTGCCATTTCCTACTCCAGGGGACCTTCCCTACCCAGGGATCAAACTAGAGCCTCCTGCATTGGCAAGTGGATTCTTCAACTCTACACCAGCTGGGAAGCCCATAAGAAAGCTTTCAGTGGTAAAAATCCCCTTCCAGTTAACCAAGGGCTTTACCTTTCCTTGTTGTATTATATCAACTGCTAAGGGCCATGCTGAAGGCATTTTACTTTTTTACTTTTTTATAAGTTTGTTATATGTGCATATAAGTCACATGAAAAAGACTAATATGAGAAGACTACTGTGAGGCAGTCTTAGCTATTGGCTTTTTATGTGTACACACCCCTGTGGTATCTGATTTATATCAATAAAAACATGACAGTCTTCTAGTTTGAAAAGAAAAGACCTATAAATTATATTTTTAAAAAGAAAAATTAGAACACAGTTTACTTGAAACAGATAATCCGATCTGAGATACAATTTGAAGGATTAAAAAACTACAAATATTATCTAGTTTTATTCCTCCAGAAATCTTTTTCTTTTATTAAAGACTAAAAAAAGAAAGTTTAATATGATCCTTAAATAAGTAATTATAATAGTAAGTTGTTTTGTTTTTTAAGATTTGTTTCAGGTGGAACATTTTTAAAGACTTTGTTGTATTTGTTACAATGTCTCTGTTTTATGTTTTTTGGGGGGTTTGGCCACTAGACACGTAGGATCTTAGCTCCCCAACCAGGGATTGAACCCACACTCCTTGCATTAGAAGGTGAAGTGTAACCACTGGACCTCCAGGGAAGTCCTTAGGCCCCAAGTTTTTAACCATTAGAGGGTTTTGCTTCTTGTGTAACTACAGAAAGATTATTTTTGCCCCTCCTTTGAATGAGGAAAAGAAAACCTAGAACAAAATCACTGTTGTGTTTCCTACCAAGTGTTCATCCCGTTCCCCCACCCCGATAGTTGTAAAGTGCATGTATAGACAAAAAATACATACAATATTGTGATCTAATTTGTCTACTCAGTATATTAAATGCATTTCTTTGTGTTACTAAATTAGAACATGCGTGCATGCTCAGTCACTAAGTGGTATCTGACTCTTCTGCGATCCCATGGACGGTAGCCTGCTAGGCTCCTCTGTCCATGCAATGTTCCAGACAAGAATATTGGAGTGGGTTGCCATTTCCTACTCCAGGGGATCTTCCCAACTCAGAGATTGAATCCCCATCTCCTGCATCGGCAGGCAGATTCTTTAGCCACCAAGGATGACCACTAAATCAGAAGATTTATGAATCTTATAAAATCTCATTAAAAAAATCACAAAAAATCTTATAAAATCTCAGTTACCTCATAGAGTTTTAAATCCTTAGTTTTAAATTTTAGAAAATATGCCCTAAGGCTGGGAGAAGGAAGAATAGGGAAGAAACTGCCCAACAGGTGTAGGGTTTATTTTGGGGTGATGAAATGTCTTGGAACGAGATGGGGACGGTAGCTGTAGATGTGCTAAATGCACCGAATTGAGTTGTTCATTTCAAAGTGGTTAATCTGGGGAGTCCCCCGGTGGTCCAAAGATTGGGACTCGGCATTTGCACTGTCAGGTGCACAAGTGTGACCCCTGGCTGGAGAACTAAGATCCCACAAGCTAACAGCTTGGCAGTAAATAAATTTTAAAAAAATTTTTTAAAGGTTAATCTTATGTTATATGAATTATACCTCACTTAAATAAATAAATAGGTACTTAAGACAGGGAGAAGGAGAAAGAATAAAAGGAAGTAAAACAGCATTGATATTCCAAAACACTAGAAACAAGTGAGTGTGTCTATTACTAAATCTCAAAAAAGACCTCATTTTCTAAATTAAGAAACCAAATTTCTTCTATCAGGAATATTTACAATAAGAAAGTAAAGATTTAATGTGTGATAGGACATTTGGTCTTGGCTATTTCAAGGACAGAACTCTCTGAGTGAGTAATACTTTCACAACAGAACATCTGAAGGCTAGGAAACTATAGAGAATAGGGTTATTATGAAGCCGTTTATTACACTGCTTTGGTAAATATTCACTCTGTTTATATATCCCTTATCCAAATTATGAAACCGTTAATGTACCCAGGAAAATTATAAAACAGAAGGAAAACTGCTGGCTTTAAGTTAAATGCTCAATCATAGCTACAAATAGAACTGGTCATAACATGAGTAAAAGACTACTACAAATAATCTTAAAATCATTCTAATCATCTTAAGGAGACATATCTTATTATAAAAGATAGTCTCAGTTTACAGACAGACGGGTTTCAGATTTATCTGTAGAATGAACACATTTCCTGCAGAAACTGCATTAGAGGTTTGCAGGCTATTCTATAAAACTCTATAAGAACCATTACAAAACGGAAATACTGTATTGTGTGTGTGTATAAAATAAAACCACACACAGCCAATAAAAATGTTTTTAAGCTATAAACTATTCAGCAAAACAAAGGTTTTTATTTTTTAAATGGTAAATGCTGGTACTTGAGAAAAAGAGGGTGATAAGGATAGAAACTTACAGAAGTTCAAAATGATAAGCCATAACTGAGAACTTATAAAAGCTCTTTTTATTAGGCCTAGTTACACTTCAAGGTGATGTCAGGGCAAGGAAGCCATACAGTGCATTTCTCACACTGTTACACGTGGCCACAGGAGGGTCACTGGGTCTCGTAAACACAGTCTGGTCTTCATTGACTCAGGCTATGAAATGTCCTCAGAGTTACTCTCCTCCAGCAATCTGTCCCGTATGCTGAGACTCTCGTGGCCGTGAGCCAAGGTCTCCTCTCTCAGCTCCTGGGCATCTCAGCCTGGGGGACACTGTCTAGTTCCCCTCACTCTCTTCCTGCTGCTGTGGCCTTAGGACCCTGCCCTGTTCTCACCCTCAGCCACAAGCTCTGCAAGTTGGCAGAAGCACCCCTTTGAAGGGGGCAGAGACTCCTGATCCTCTCCCGAGCTAGGGCCATTCTGTACAAGGTAGAAGCTTGGACACAGGCTGGGCAGGCAAGAGAGGCAGAGGAGCCCCCGATTCTAAAACATGCTCATCTTCATGGATTCTTGCTGAAGCCCCCAAAAGCTTTAACTCTCTGGAAATCCAGAAGTGACCACTGATGGTGGGAAGTCATCCAAGTGATCTACAAACCAAAGTGGTTCTACTTCCCGGGTGGCTCAGCAGTAAAGACTTCCACCTGCCAATGCAGCAGACAGGAGTTCGATACCTGGGTTGGGAAGATCCCCTGGAGGAGGAAATGGCAACCTACTCCAGTATTCTTGCCTGGGAAACCCCATGGACAGAGGAGCCTGGCAGGCTACAGTTTATGGGGTTGTAAAAGATTCGGACATGACTTAGCAACTAAACAACGTTCCTGTGAAGGGAAGACTGAGCTGCTCCTCTACCAAGAGATAAAGAAAGGCAGAAAACTAGGGAGTTCTGTGCTCAAAGAGGCCTATTTACACACGAAGACTTTTAGGTTGTGTCAGAAGACATCCACACTGAATGTAAACTTCTTCCCACTGATTTTCAGTATCCTTAGTATTCACTACAGAGAATCTAATAAGATAGAGTACGTTTGATATTCAAGCCCCATCAACAACTCTCCTGGAATCCTAATTTGTTTATAAAACCATGAACTATGCTTACAACACAACTTAGTCACTGTCTCTACACGCAAAGATAGTTCAAGCACACAGCACTGATGGGCAAGCAATTTACAGTACATCTGCTATTCAGCAGTTGCTTCGACTGGCAGAGAGGCTCGTAAGCTTCACAGGAATTCACAAACATGAGGACGACCAGGGTTCTAGTCTGGCCTGACCATTACTACTTAAAGAACTGAGAACATCACGACTGCGCTGGGTCTGTTTCTTCACTGTAAAATGGAGACTGGGTGATAAGCATGTCCCCTCTAAGTATAAAATTATCCAAGGAAGACAAAGCCAAACATAGATGAAATAATCATATCATTCCCTATAGATAAAATTCTTCCACTCTCCTAATTTTCTTAAAAGGCTTAACAAAAAGATTAATTGCTAATGTAGTGTAATTTTCTAAATCAATGCTCTTCAGCTTTTTTTCTCTTCCTGCTCCACAGTCCCTGGGCGGCAAACATTCTCAGCACATTGCCCGTCAGTAACAGCAGCTCAGTGTGGAGTCACTGCTCAAAACCACTGGAGACAAAAGTGCTGCTCCAACAGTAAAACTCAGACCACCACCCCCTCCACCCAGCAACAAGCAGGGTTTTTTAAGTGCACCCCTCTCAAAAGCTAGCAACCCAGAAGAAAATATTCGTAACTTACTTTTTTTTTTTAAAGAGTCAAGTCTATTTTTATCTGTTTAATAGTCATCTAGCATATGCTATGTGCCAAGCACTACTGCACTTTACCGCGCCGCTTTATAGACATTCCTTCATCTAATCCTCTATGGTCCAAAGAGGTGTGCACTATGATTTGGCCCATTTTATAGATAAGGAAGCGGTGGCATATGACTGAGAAGTTATATACCTTGCCACATTAGTAAGGGACAGAACTGGAACTCAAGCTCCATGTTTGAAGGCATGGACTGCTGCAAAGCAGGAGCCCAGCAGGTTGTTATTTTTGCTTTAAAAAGATTCCATACTATGTGTTCCTGTAAGTGTTATACACCTGTATATAAACTGTTTGACATCTAGAAGGATATACAGTAACTGTTAACGGTCATGTAAAAAGAATGGGATGGGGGGCTGGAGCCACACAGCCCTACTTTCAACTATGCTGTCTGAATTTTGTCATAAAGCATTACTGCTTTTACAACAAAAATTAAATTTAAATGTCTTAAATTTAAAGATACCGGTATTATAAAGCTGTCCTAATGAAACAGACTTATTCTCTAAATTATTAAGCATGAGTGGCAAGTGAAAACAAAACCCAGTATTACAACTCTATGGGTCTGAAAACATACCAGTAAAAAAACATCTGCAGCTGTTACTCAAAACACACACACACACAAATACTCCATAAAAGTATCAACAGTAGCGTTACTCCTCTTGGAAATCAAAGGATAAGGCAGAGTTATCATAAAAAATTCTATGAATATTCCAGTAAATGTACAAGTAGAAATACACTCCAGGACTAACCCAGTTTACCCTCCAACTGATATATTTTTAGATGCTTTGTTGTTGTTCATTCGCTCAGAGAGCAAGGCATATAATCTTCTTTACACCATAAACACTCTCTGAACCATATACTCACAAGCCTATTCTACGCTAAAGTTTCTGAAGTCTATCTTCAACTTGAATCCTCTGAAATTACTGGGGGAAGGAGTAAATGGCAAAGTCACATGGATAAAGCAGGAAATGGGCCATAAGGTAGTCCCCACAAGAAGAAATCCGGCTACATTAAGCAACTACCAAAGCGCCAAAGCAGCCGGAGTGCAGCCAAAATCACTGTCTGTGTTCTCACTCCCACCCTGACACTGCTGCCCATTCTGAGAGTGGGCACCGGGTTCCCAGGGAACAGAATTCCCCTATAAAGCAACAGGCAGTGCCCAGGGCTCAAGAAGTGAGCCAACACTGGCAGAGGAGGAGACCAAGCAGGAGCACCCAACCCAAAGTGCTCAGGGTAGCAGGTTCACAGAAGACGCTAAGGCAGTGATGGCAGTTAAGAAGTAAAGCTTATCTTGGTTGCCTTTCCACCTTCCCCCTCTTGCCTTGGTTCCATTCTTATTCAAGGCTGGCAATCAGTTAGTCTCTCCTGAACCATTAGATAAGTAAATTGCTTTCTGGTAAAGTCACAGCTCAGTATTTCTTATAGCCATTCTTTCCCTTCAGTTTAATGGCCCTATGATAGATGAAAGATAACCACAAATTCTTGAACACTCCTCCCACTGAGAGGCAGCTCTATGACCTCTTTCCTTGAATCTGAGCAGGCTCTGCCGGTACCCTGACCAACTGAATATGGCAGAAGGGACCGGGTGCCAGTTTGTAGGTCTCAGTTTTAAGAAATTGACAGTTTCCTTTTTTTTTTTTTTTTTATGGCTTGGTAATGCTTGCTCCTGGGGTGGCCGGCCACCATGGAAGAAGCCTAAGCACCCTGTGAGAGACACAATATGAGAAAGCCAGACAACGTGGAGAGACATTGCAAAATATGACACCTTAGTGTGTGTTGGGGACAGCGGTGCAGAAACAAGAGACCAGGAGCACAGAAGCTTGTGACAGGTGAGTTAAGAAGCCACCATGGAAGTGGATGCTCCAGCTTAAGGAACTCCAGCTGAGGGAGCCCCAGCTGGGTTCCTCCTGAATTCCTGACCTACAAGATCATAAGCAAAATGAAATGATTGTTTTAAGCCACTAAGATGACAACATCCACCATTCACCCCTGCCAAATGACTCACGGGAATGAGTGACACCGCTATTTAGTAGAGGTGAGGATGAGACCCTTCAAGAGGCTCTATCCCGTAGGAATCAAAACCTACAAAGACTAGACGATACCCTCTGCAACAGAGGTGGTAAGACAGTAGAACACTAGTCCATCCTCAACTGAGCTGCCATCATCACTCAGGACCGGCTCTCTCTGGATCCTCTCAATATTTTAAATCCAGATGTGCTGTCTTGAGCATAAGACAATCTAATTCTTGAGCGGAATACCACATAGTAAAAAATGACCTTCAAAAATCTCAAAACCGCTATTCCCATAGCAACGCTAAATTCTTGATGAAGATTCTTAAGAAAATGTCATTGGCACTTGCAGGAATTCCTTTTCTCTTCACTAAAAGCTACAGAGCCTTATCCTTCATTCCTTTTGCCTCTCTGGATTATGTTCCCTAGTAAGCATTCTGGGAAACCTCACATTTTATTTAAGGTTGGATTTGAAAACCTAATTGAATAATTATGAGTCGAGAATATCCTCCTCCATTTCTATTTCCAATTCTCTCTTCACCCTAAGAGTGCTGACATATTCCTCAGCCAGCCTGACTTGATTCCCATCACACCCATCAGCAATGTCTGATCCAAGCCTTTGCAGCTGGGGTCAAGAGCCCACATCCTAACCAGACTCCCAAGATTTCTGAGGAAGTACTTCGACCTGTCCCTTAAAGATCTCAACAAAGTGTATGGGATTTTCGGGTTTGGGTTTGTTTTTAGTACAACTGCTTTCCAACGTCATCTTGGCTTTTGCTGGACAACAAAGTGCATCAGCTATACATATACTCCCTCCCTCCCACACCCCCAACCCACTCACCTAGGTGATCAGAGCCCCGAGCTGAGCCTCCTGTGCTCATGGTAGTGTAGATATGTCAATCCTCACCTCCTAGGTTGTCCCACCCTCCTCTTGCCCCGTCAGCCCAGGGGAAGGAAGTAGGGGAAGGACTCTGCACCCCATCATTTTGGTTGAACCAGGCAGAGGCCTTAATCCCCTAGCTTTGACCTTTAACCCCACCAAAAGAGTTCCTTCCTGCTTTAATACAAAAATGTACCAAAGGGACTTGGTTACCCTTAGGAATGCAACTATTTCTCTGTAGACTCAAAAGGAACATGTCAGAGGTCATGTGGTATGACGAGGCAAGCATGGGCTGCAGAACCCACCTAAGTTTTCTGTTCACCTTCTAGCTCTCCCATTATTTTACTCCATGATCTTAAGGAGCTGGTTTCAGAGCCTGCCTCCTCATCTGTTAACAGAGGACAAACACCGCCTCTGCCTCAGATGGCTACGGTAAGGGTTTCACGAGACCAGGCGCATGAAGGGCACAAGGGGCCTAACAAACAGCAAGCCCCAGTGACTCTCAGTTTCCTTCCCTTAAGAATATATTAAAACAAGAAACATAGCTATCTGGGGTTAATTCTGGTGACAGCTATTCTACACAAGACAGTCCACATATAGCATGACGGCTAATTTTTCTAAAATTTTTCCCTTAGTTTACACACATTAAAAGGATGGGAGGTGGCAATTCCTTTCCACAGAATAATTCAAAATAAATAAGGCAGCAAAAATCCTTCAGAAATCCCTCTGGTATCTCATTTGAAATTAAAGTATTCTTAAAACATCAAATGAATGAGATAAAATATTATATTTTAATAAGCTGATCTCAAAATTGATATAACGACTACACCTTAATGTCACAATCATTAAACTTTACACAGTTAATGTAAAATACTTCAGAAGCAAATGTCCTTTAGAAGCACATTTCAAGGAGGTTTATAGCTACTCAGATAAAACTTAAGTATACAAGCAACTTCGGTGTCAAAACCATACTGACAAGTCTCCAAAAATAGTTTTAAAATTTCTAACTTTTGTTTCAACAAAGAAGCAAACAGAAATGATTTCAAATCACACCAGATTTAAGATATGGTGATCAGCTTATTTTTACAGACAGTAGGTTTAAACTTCTACTCTAATTCAATTCTTTTTTATCCAGGATAAATAGGATTACCTGGATCTCTTTAAGGGACACTGTCCTTGGCTCTCAGAGGCTAATTTTGAGACTGTGCTCGAGCTAATTTTTCTAACCTTGTTCATGTCAGGACACGCATGGAAAATGATAACATCTGTATGGTGCACGCACGTAAATCGTGGGGGCCAGAAGTAATCTGCTTGGAGGCTCCAGCCACCCTTAGGCTGAGGGGACTGTTATCTCAACACATACGTCATCTTTTTATGGCCTTTCTGATGGAAAGCTATGTTTCCCAATCTTTTACCTGGTTTTCTAGTAATGCAGGAAGAAGTCCCCCTTCTACTCCAATGCCCACTTGTTGGAACAAAGGCTTTAAGTCATCAACCAGCTGAGAGGACCAGCAGCATTATCTAGGAATCCAAAGTGCCCCTCGGAGTTTATCCTACTCACTAATGCGCTGAGACCCACTGGAGAAAAGGGATGCCCAAATCCTTATTTCTGTGATAAGTACAACCATCCTATCCTACCACCATTCCATAACCTGAGGGAGCAGCCAGTTAACAGTATGACATGAAGGAATCTAACACAAATTAAAAGAGAAAACTACTAGAAACAGTTGAGTCTGAGCACTTGGGCAGTAAAACAGCACTGATGAATATGTAAAAGGAAAGGAAAAGTCAACTGATTACGGTGAACATGGATATGGACTAAAAATGTTTCCAAGGCCACTTCTAGCGCTCTGATGTCAAGGTTTCCATGACAGAAATATAATTACAATAAAGTACTTCACTTCCACAGCCTTGAATACATTTGTAAGGTCACCATAGATGTAAAGATAGAAGCAGGCAGACAAGTAATTTGAAGTGTTATAAAATCACTTACACAGTATTGCTCACACAATTGAAGAGTTAAAACTTCCCATCTTTTCTGAAGATAGCCAATAATACAAAAAACTGTATATTTGTACAAGGCTTTTAGCTGCAGCATTATCTGAAATTGCAAAATACTAGAAACAACCTAAATACCCAAAGATAGGAGAACATTCGAATTCACTGTGAACCACGACAAATGGAGTACTATGAATGGTTTAAAAATAAGGAAAATTTTTACAAACGTGGAATGATATTCAGAATATACTATTAAATGAAAGAAATTCCAAAAGAGTAAACTTAGTTTGCTACTTTTTGTAAGAGACAGAAAATACTCATGTATCTGCAGGGTTTTTTTTTTACAAGAAAGAAACAAGGATAGATCAAAATAATTGGTTGTTTATAGAGGGGTGATAGGAATGAGAAGGGTGAGGTAGTAACACTTCTTGGTACGATTTTAACTTTAGGAACTGTGTGTGTGTGTGTGAGTCAGTTGTGCCCAACTTTTTGCGATCCCATGGGCTGTAGCCAACCAAGCTCTCCTGTCCATGGGATTTCCTAGGCAAGAATACTAGAGTGGGTAGCCATTCCCTTCTCCAGGGGATACTCCCAACCGAGGGATTGAACCTGGGTCTCCTGCATTGGTAGGTGGATTCTTTACTATCTGAGCTACCAGGGAAGCCCATAGGTTTTATATACTCAAAAAAGGTAAAATAAAATCAGCAAGGATAAGGCGGAAAAAATTTTAAATGGAAATCAAACAAAAACAAATCAAGCAGACTATATGTCAAATAAGTGTGTTAAAAGAGGGAAAGAGAGGGAAGGAAAACTAACACAATTTTTTAACATAATACTTTATATTTTGTGAGTACACAGACAAAAAATCACCACTAAAAATATTAAGCTCTAGTTATAAGCAGTTTTCTTTGCAATGGTGTGGGTCAGCAGTTCAGAACCACTTTCTCTGATTATGGCATGGAGCAAACAAGTACATGTGTTGAGGATAATGGGAACCAGATCCACACTGTTAGAGAAGGGTATTACAAATGCAGAAAGGTACAAGACAAGACCTGCAGAGCTGAACTGGAATTAAAGGTATCAAAATGAACTCATGGTTACACAAACACACAAATACAAGCAAATATATATACGCACATATACATTTTCATATTTTTTAATTTCTATTTGCTGAGAGATCTTAGGTTGTAAACATTATTCCCCACTAAAAGGAATGATGGCTACTTGGAGAAATAGCTGATTCCAAGACTGGGGCAGGCTGAGTACAAGATGAGCAGGGAGCACCTTGCCATGCCAGAAAGTAAGGGCTCCAAGAACAACAGGGACATGACAAAATTATGGCCTAAGAAGGTCTCCACTAGCCAAATCCAAGACAACGTGATCTTCAAAATGAATAGCAAAGGATGTCAAAAAATAAAATGAAAACCCGAGTTCATATTAATAAAATAAATGAATAAACAAGCAAGTGAGAAAGGAAAGTGCGTCCCCATATATACTTAGAAGAAATAAGTTAGAAAAATCAACATCCTGCAACCATTCTAGTAACAACTGATTCAATCAAGAATCATCAGTGGATGCTAAATCACTAGATATTTGATGAGGAATAAGACAGTTATACATAAAATCTCAAAGCATCTCCTACAAATTAGTTATTAATAACAAAGGGAAAATAGTAACTTTACAACAAAGAACCTTGCAAATATCACCTTAATAAAACAAATGTTACCAAAATGAGATAAACCGACTTCATATACCTCTTGATATAATGCCCTGAGAAGACACACTGCTTCTGCAGTATTCCTATCAAAACCTTGCACGACTTGAATCTAATCATAAAGAAACAACAGAAAAACTCAAATTCAAGTACACTCTACAGAAATACTCAGACGTGAAAGACAAAGAAAGGATAAGGAACTGTTAGAGACTGAAGGAGACTAAAAGAGTTATCACAACAAAATGAAACGCATGATCGTGGGTGAGATGTAGGGGAGATGGATGGGGCAACACAACTGGGAAATAGCTATGAAGGACATTATATAAAGGACATTATTGAGACAACTGGAGAAATCTGAGAATGGAATGTGCATTCAATACTACTACTATATCAGTTATTAAATGTCCTAATTTTAACCAATATCCCATGCTTAATGAAAAGAAAGTCCTTGTTCTTGAGAGGGGGAATAAAGCATTTATGGATGAAGGAACCTTAGGTCTGCAAATTATTCAGTGATGGAAGTGGGGGGTGATACATAGAAAGAAGGTACACATGTAACAGAAACGTAGCAAAATGTTAATAACTCATGAATAGGTAAAGAGTACAAGGGAGTTCTTTGTATTATCCTCAATAATGTTCCCTTAAGTGTGAAACTGTATAAAAAGATTTTGAGATTTTTAAATTTTTATTCTTTACTTCCTATTAAAAACATACTTTTTGAAAATTACTATAACACAAAGGAAAAGGTTAAATTACCATTGTACAGAGCCAAATAGTACTATAAACCTGGCAGTAACTTCCCTTTATTAATGGATGACAAACTAATCCAGTAAAAATATTATAACAGATTAATTGCAGTAGTCCAAATGACCTTACAACTATGTTTCTTTTATATATCCAAACTCTGGCTCCCAATTTCCCAAGGAGAGCCAAACCTAGAGGCTTATCTATTCTCTCTGCTGACTCTGGTAATAGCAACAGTATTTTGCTCTGCTTATCAAGGAAGGTAAATCTGAGTTTAAACTTTTACTCAAAAATAGTACTGTAAAATTTCAGTTTCAGTGATTTAACTCTCAGGATGATTACTAATAAAATCCATCTCTGATTAGGCAAAGCATGTTTTGCCCAAAAACTGCATTTAAAAATAAACACCAAACTGGGATTCCCTGGTGGCCCAGTGGTTAAGACTGCACTTCCCATGCAGGAGATGCAAGTTCCATCCCTGGCCAGGGAACTAAGATCCCACATGCTGCACAGCGTGGCCAAATGATTGCAATTAATTAAATAAAAATAAACACCAAATTAAGCATGGCAGACCAATTTCTCTCTTATCTCCTCTCCACCCCATTTCACTAAAATGACAATAAAAAAGTAAATTGATAATGACTTACAAAGAGAACATGTGAGACAAGCAAACTTCAACATGCTTTTGGCAATCAGGAAGAAGTCGAAGGAGCAGTGACAATCTTCGTAGTGTGAAGAAAGCTACAGCCCAAGTGCCAGCAGAGAAGAGTGCAGATGGGAGGCAGTTCTGGGCTCAGGGGCACAGGGCACAGCAGATGGCAAAGTAAGGGTGGTACTAAAAACAAGGGATCCAAGGGCTGCAAGGAACAATGAACTCATAAACTTCCTACTTCCTCATGTTGGAGCATCAGTGGCCAGGTGTACAGCTCCCAGAGGGAATACTGAAAAAATGGTGCTAAAAGAGTAAATATCCATCAGACATTTTGACTGTCTTCCTCCAGTGAAGAAGGGGGGCTGTCCCCAACTTTACAGTGAAGCCCAGTGTATACAAGCCTCACAGAACTTTTTAGTGCCCCACCCTTACATGAAAAAATAGATAAAAGTAAGATCCTGTGAAGGAAACCTCTAGTTTGAAAGAACCATTTTGAAAAGAAAAAGAGGAACCCAAAGACAAGAGAAACAATGCAGATAGCATAGGAAAGCCTCAGAACAAACTCTAAAACCCAGGAGTAATGAGAGAAGATACTGCGAAAGAATAGCAATAGGATGTATGAAAAAACAATGGTCAGAAAAAGGAGAAAAAGCTCTTGAAAACTAGAAATATTACTATCAAAATTCAATAGAAGGGTAGAAAGAAAAATAAAAACAAGGAAATATCTCAGGAACTAGAACCAAAAGGCAAAGAAATAAAAAGATAAGAAAATTACAGGTTCTACTCACAGTGCTCAACATTCAATTAATAGGAGTTGCACAGAGGAAAATGTACAAACTAGGAGATTTAAGTATGGGAAAATAAGTGTACTCTCAAATGCACAGATTGAAAAGTCCCTTGAGAACCCATCACAAGAAAAGAAAAACTAAGCCATGCCAAGACACATTACTCTGAAATTCCGGAACACCAAGGATAAAAGGAATATCCTAAAAGCTTCCAGGAGAAAGAATAAAGGGCTATATATGAAGAAACAGTCATCAAAAAGGCATCACGTTTCTTAAAAAAAACACTGAAAGCCTAAAAACAAAGGAACACTGCTTTCAAAATTGTAAGAAAGGGACTTCCCTGACGGTCCAGAGGTTACGACTGTGCTTCCAATGAGAGGGTCATGAGTTTGATCTCTAGTCAGGGAACTAAGATCCCACAAGCTGTGCTGCGTCACCAAAAAAAAAAATTCTAAGAGAAAAACATTTTCTAACTAACAGTCTATAGTCAACCAAGCAGTCAAGTATAAAAGTAGAATAAAGGTGTCAGACTTGGATGGGCTCAAAAATGTGGCTCCCCTGAAAGAGAGCTAGATGACATACTCCAGCACAATGGTCTAATAAACCAAGGAAGAGAAAGACCTGGGATCCAGGGAATTCGAGAGCTAATACAAGAGGACAGCGAGGGAATCACAGGATAAAAATTGTCCAGTCGGCGTAAAGAACAGTCAGCTCAGATGGGAACGAGGGCATTCTAGGAAGAAGAGTCTCGGGAAAAATACTACTAAGAGATTCTGTGTTTAAATGCTTCGAAAATAATATTCATAGACATTTGACAGATGTATAGGTTATATATGGGAAAAAATGTAAGAAAGTAAAGTAAGCAATTTAAAAAAAAGCAATTACTAACTAAAGGAAAAATAAAATGCCAGAGAAGAAAAAAAAATCACAATATTAATAAAAATTTGTGGTCTGGTCATATTGAGAAATGGAGAGGGGGTAGAGGAAAGGGTAATGCAAATACTAATGTCCTCATTTACCACGACAAGATGTCAAGAGATGCTACCTAAAATGGGTAAATTAAAAAATAACAATGTATTACTATAAGTATGTGGGTAAACATAAGAGAAAAAGCTAACAGAGCTGAAAGTGGTTATCTGTGAACAGTAGGACTGAGGGTGGAGGACAGGGAGACTGCTGTTCTATTTTAAACCTTCTCATACTATACTGTATGACATAACTGTATAGTGTACTACTTTTTGAAAACACTAATATGACACTGATATAACAATCACATCAATTCACAAAGTTGCCTAAACCACTTTTTTTCATCTTAAAAAATGCCTATCACCTATTACATGAAATAAAAATTACAAAAGCTGTTTATCACTTGGGGCCAGGCACCTACTGAACTCCCTGTATACTACAAGGCTAATTTCCAGAGCTAATGGTATGTGTCCTCTACTAGAGAATGTAATTTCAAAGCTGGCCAAAATTTATCATCTATATGTTAACAGAGCCAGATACCTACAGAGCCAGAAGAGAGGACATCTGGTCCTGCTGATTTCCTACACAGAGGCAAACTCTGATCTGTAAGACTGGTCCCCTCACTCGCTCAAGCATTTTACTCTATTTTGAAATGGATTTATGAAATCAGTCCTCAAAAGCAACTGAAAACAACATATGGAAATAATGTATGTGAAACTACATATGTTCAGTTGTAATGTACTAATGTTCATTCTATCACAGACTCAGATTTGTTCAAACCCAGTTTGGTTAAAAAAAAAAAGACACCTATGAAGCTATTATGCTTTTATCTGTTCTACAGTCTTCAGCTAAATGCTGGAATTGTGCCCCTACCTACAAATGAGAGGAAAGGGTAGTGGAGAGAAGGATTAAAACTACTCAAGTCAAACGAGATTACTAAATCAAAGTCAAAATGGCCACTTCTGCCTTTGGAAGATCTGGCACAAATAACCACAGAAAAATTGTCAGGAGCTTATATTGTTTCAAAAATAACTCTCCTTATGAAGCTGATTATACAGAGTATGAACACAAAATCCATGAACCACTTAAGAAAATTTCTGGTATCCAATATTTCCATTTATTTAATATAGCAAGATCTGATGCAATTCCACACTTTGCCAACAACCTGAGTAAGCAAATCCATGGTTAAATAGTAAGAGGATTTTCAAAAGAAATGAATCAAGTCATAAATGTAAACACCACACAACTATTATTTCAAAACAAAAGCAAGTGTATGCAAGACAAGAAAAGATGCACACACATATTTTATAGGAAGCACTCCCTCCTATAAATCAATAAAACATTTAAGACATCATTATCAAAGACTTTACTCAGAGAGCAGGTTTAATATCTATGTTGTACAATCCTTTTTCTAGCTTTTTGTGGTTATACAGTACAGGTTAGCACTAAAGTACAAATCTGGAGGTGGGGGTATGAAATTACCACAGTTGTATTTACTAGTGTGCTGGGAAATTATCCTTTTAAAAATCAATGGGACTATTTATGAAGAAATGGGAAGAAAAAAACATAAACTGGGCATATACTTATATTCTGCTTAGAGTGCTAGATACCCAGTATTACAGAAAATAGGCACCTGTAAACTCCATTAGCTGTTCTAATTATCTGATGCAAAGCAAGAGTTGGAATTTTTTTTTTAACAACTAATAGGTACATTAAAAAAAATCTGACCCACATTTTCCAAAAAATCTATATTAATCATTCAAAGGAAAAAAGTCTCAAAAAATATTTTTTAAATGAGGTTCTAAAAAGACTACACACAAACAAAACACTTGAAATAACTGAAATGAAACCAATGCAGTTAAATTAAATTAGAATTAAATTCTCACAGCATGAACGTTGAGCTCTGGCAGCTACTTCATACATGTAAGGTGAAGCTTGAATCTGTTGTTACACTTTCCCCAATTCGGAAAGAACTCACAATTAACATTCAAAATAATTCAGATGGAAACTAGAGTTAATCTCAGTTTTACTGTGTGACACTAAAACTTAAAAACCACTCAATCAATAATATAAATGTCAGCCCCAGACTAAGTTAAACAGTTCTTAAAAAAAAAAAAAAATTAGAATATTCTTCAACATTTATCTATCCATTATCCCAGGGAAACATTCTGTCACCAAAAAAAAAAAAAAAATTCGCTGCCTAGAAATTTCAGCATGACCTTCACAAACTCTGACCAAAACAAAGGAATGGACAATGATCTATTATCTAAAAAGGAAAACCTGAGCATGGTCAGTAAGAACAAAGATTTAAGGAAGTTAAATCAACAAGTGTACTATCTTACAATCGGTTAAATTAAACCTGCAGGAACATGACAGTTAATCACCAGCCTGCTCTGCCTGGGGATGAGATAGTTCAAGAACAGTCCATGAAATTAAGAGTCTTCAAGACAGGTTAAGGATAAACAGGCAAGTAGATTTCTAAAGGCTGCCTCAAACCCAGCGAGTACAAAGAAAAAATATCAGGAAAGAACATCTTCTCAAAATGGAAAACAGCCTGCTGATAGAGTTATTCAATCCTAAAGCAGAGTACAAAGTCTCCAGATAAAATCCAGTCGGTTATAATATCTTTTCAAAGACACAAGCTGGTTCATATTCAAAATAAACTCTCAATTTCCTCCTCAAAGGGGTCTTAGAAAATTTAATTAGCTAGTGGTGATTAATGGTGAAGCATTTAGCTAACACAAATACAAGGAGAACTACAAACTTCACTTTTCAATGCATAGCTTTTGCTTCAACAAAAGTTTTCAAAATCTGAAGTTGCCTTCTTAAGCTTACCTGTATATTATATATCTGTAAAGAGAAAACATAAACCTGTTTTTCAGTAAGTAGGGGGGAAGGGAGGGAAATCTTGTTTTAAGCCCTGCAGTCTAGAGACTATAAGTAACTTCTACAAGAAATGGGATGGGAAAATCTTAAAATGTAACGAAATGAAATCAACAAAGGATACTGCCTAAAAGCAAAGATTCAAATAACCCCTGAGCTACCAGCAAAATCCTCTACCTTAAGAATTCTCTCCCTCCCCCACCCCATAACAAACAACCTCCAAGAAGAATCTCCTCTAGCAGAAACAAAATGAACAAATGGGAGGGGGCCACATTTATAAAATGACAGAGAGCTCACTGCATTTTATCCTTATCCACAGCTATGGTGAGAAGGCTGGTTCATGATGCCTGAACTAAAGTAAAGCTCATTTCAGCCTACAAAAAAATTCAACCTGAACCAAAATTTAGACATTCAAAAACAGTGTTCCTTCCAACTGAACTAACAACCTGTTCCACCTTGCTGGCATTTTAATGGATAAACAGAAGGAGGAAGGGCTAATTAAATATAGAAATTTAAAGAAAATTATTTCCAAAGTGTAGAATTTAAAATACACTTTCACATGGAAAGTCTTCAGAGGAATTATTTTAAGTATGTCTCCAAACACTTATAATCCTTTAAATTAGCAAGCAGTAAATGACTAGATGACAAAATAAAGACCCTGCTTTTAAAAAGGCAAGCCAAAAATATGGTTTGAATGGTATTTGAATTTAAGCTCTGGGCTATCTCTAATATCCCCAAGCATCTTGAGCAACTCTGTTAATCTTTGTCTCAGTTTCACAATCTATGAAACTGGAAAAACTACAAGGATGGGTAGTTAATTAAATTAGTCAGGATTAAATGCTGGTCAACTGCTTTGAAGTTCCTTTATGTTGTTCTCAGTTCTCCTCCTACTCAGTAAAACCAACAGATGAGAAAACATCTGGAATTACTATATACACTAACATCTGCAGACTCACAACAGTTAAAAGATGACCTGATTACAAGTTTCTAAGCCAAAGATCATTCAACAATCCAGAAAGATTTCAAGATACAACTGGAATAAACAATTTTTAGGTAAATTTCCTTTCATTGTGAAAGATACCTTCTCTTACCTACATTCTCAAAACAGACTGTTAGAAATCACAGGGCATCTTGAGATGTCTTGGGGCGAAACAATTCTACGTAAGATGAACAAGCTGTTGCTGCTGCTAATGGTATTCTCAGCATTCTAAGCTGTCAATCAAGGTAAGCTTCATCACAAATAAACCCTCCAAAAAGTACCAGCCCCTGCTGAGAATCTAAGTAGTTCCTTCTAAGCCATCTGTCCAGGAAAGCTCTACTAAAACACCTAGAATGCAGTGGCTCTTGAGTTTAAAGGAGCTATGAATAAACATAAAACACTAAAATACGTTAACAATATATAGTTCCCACTTCAAACACTGATAAGCTACTATCCAAGTCTACTTGGATGCTTAGGTTGAACACAAAACCCATGGTCTGGACACAATCAAAGGATACTAGTATTTTCTTTCAAAGAAGGAAAATATCTAATGTAGCTCAAGAAGGGGGAAAAAACTGCAAAAGAAAAAAACAACAAAGGTTAGGGGAAATGCCCTTGTAAATTACTCCCTGATGGAAGAGGGACTCAATTAAATTTTAAAACAGGAATTTAAGTTACTCAATGAGCTACAAACTAAGTTACTCACTCGTTCTGCTAGCGACAAACACTAGAAAAACATAAATATTTCTGAATTAAGTTTAAAGGATTCAAAATCAATCTATCATATTCCAGTAAAGAAGGAAATCGCTTACATTTCAAAGTGGAAAAAGCAGAATGTTGTAAGAGCCTAAGGCTAATGCTATAAAAGCAAAGAATGATGAGAATGAGCTATTTTGAGAATAAATGAATAACAAGAAACTGAAACAAACAGTTCAAATTCACCCCCCAACCCCATTCTTTCCCCTGCTTAGGCCACGAAGGATATTCTTTGTATACTACTAAGAATACCATTCAGAGAATAACCTCAGATCCATGTGCCAAACCTTCTTCACAACAGCAAAATGTTAGGGTCAGTCCCTAGACTGCAGCCTCTTCAAAAGAACACATGGAGCACATTCTAAATCCCAGCTTCTTCACATCTACCACCAATTATTCAGAGACTTTGGAAATAGCTTAGGCTGCTTTAAAGTTCTAGAGGCTGGGATTCCAGGTAGGATACTGCCAGAAAAACTAGAAAGACAACTGCGTTTGATTTAAGCTTACAATCTTATCAAAAAAGTTAAAATTCTTCAGAAAAGTGTATGAAATTTAAATATTAATCTTCAGAAGTATCACAGGCCCACTGATTTTTAACTGTCCCATCCACATTTACTCCTAAAATGTCATACCTGCCCACCTATAAACACAGAATGTCAAAAGAATACAAATTCATCACACAGAATATCAAAAGAATACAAATTCATCAAGGTAACAACACTGCAGGTGGTCAGTTCCTCACAATTAAGTCAAAGTTTACTTTACAGACTAAAAGCCAGGAGTGGGGACTGGTGAAAGCATCCTGGGGAGAAGCTCACTTACTATGCTTTCCATTTACTTTAAACATAAAGTTTGAAGCCATTCCAGCCAAAATCAAAAGGAAGAAAGTTCCTTCATTTATTAAGCAAATATTTACTGAGTGTCTTATTACATGCTAAGTACTTAATTTCATACAGGGTTATTACTAGAGAGCAGTAAATGCATTTGACCTTACAATGAACAAATGACTGATCCTATCTAAAAATTTAGTTTACTGGGCATACAAGAGTCTTCTTTAGATGTAGGCTGTGAAAGAAATCTGGTACAAAATAACCCATCACCCCATCAAGGCGATATCTCACTTTTAGCTCAAGCTTTATCACAAATGACAAGTTTATTACCACTGAGATGGAATCAATAATCAGAACTCTATCCAACTAAATGTATCTTCCAAAAAGGATTAATCTCCAATAACCATCCCAAACTGCAAAATATTTACTTAATCTACACTTAATTTTCTTAGGTAATGTGAGGGCAAGTGTATAATTGAAACTATAAGAGAACGTCTCAACTCTTTAAACAATTAATAAGGGAAAATTTTTTCATGCCTATGCTATTAAAATATCTACAATTTAACTGGCTATTTAACCCAAACCCTTAAAGTCTTTGGTTCACCTTAGTTACGAAAACAGTTGTGTTTAGGGCATCTTTTTAACCAGTCTGGGTTTTCTTCCCAGTATTTTGCCACTGGTTCAGCCCTTTTACTCACACACACATACACAAATGAAATGCCCAAGTCTCCAGCTTCTGAAAATAACATCTGGTATGTGCACGTAACAAAAACTTTGAAAGAATGACCTCGTTTTTATTTAAAACGTTTTCATTTAAAAACGAGAACCAATTTAGCAAAATTAGGCATAAATCAACTTTTACCTTATTAGGAGATTACTATTTTCAACACTTACCTTAAACCACAACATGGATTTAACTTCTAACCAGTTAGTTTCCTGTCTCTCCCCAACTAGATTAGACTGAAACTTTTTTGAGAGCAAGGGACTGACTACTGAACTCCATCGTCCCAGCTTATATATTATAAATTCTGTGAATTTCCATGCATTCATAAATGCTGCTAGTTTTATGTCCTTAAGGAATTCTTTAATATTTGAGAGCTATTTTCATAAGAGCAGGTGTCCCTAACTGTTACTACTGTTGTATACAAGTGGGTTCTCAACAGTATGATCCTGAGCCCTCAAGGGTTTCCAAGACCCTTCATGGGTACACGAGGTCAAACTATTTTCATAAATAATACTGATATTACTTTTATTCTCTACCCTTATTCTCTCACAAGCATGCAGTGGAGTTCTCCAGAGGCTACCCAATGTGTGATATTGCAAGAGACCGAGGGCAAAGGCAAATGTAAAAATCCAGCTGTCTTCTATTAAGCCAAACAACAAAGACAGTTACAAAAATTAAAATACTGCTAATCTTCTCACCAAATTTTTGTTTTGAAAATTTACGTAAATTACTATTTGTTAACAGGTAATAGATTTATTATAATTAATTGTAAAGGATATAATAAATATATATTATTTATATATAAATAAATATAATTTTCAGTGCAACAAATATCAATAGCTGTAAGCCATACAAACAAAGGCTCTTTGGGTTCTCAATAATTTTAAGACGGTAAAAGAGGCCTGAAAACAGAAAGTTTTAGAACCGCTGTGGTACACAATTACACAACATATACAATAATATGTACCAAGGGTTTTCCACAGATAAGAAGCTCAAGTTAATTCCGAAGTATAATTACTTCTTACACCCCCTAATCTTGTTGAGTAATAGATCTCCTTGCAAAGCATAATTCAGCATAAAGCCAGTCTGTCCTAGTCCCTATTTAAGGGGCTTTAGATACTTAAGTATTCAGAGTCCTTTTTATAAAGATGTTCTGACCTATAAAACCACCTATTACTTGAATAGTGTTTGGAGTCTCTCAAAGTTTGCACAAAAATTATCTTGTGCATCCCAACAACAACCTGTGAAGTAAATGTGAAGTATTACCCATTTTTTACAAATGATACCATAAGACTTATGCTCAAAAGAAACAGAACTACTTTCCAAGGATGTACTGCTACCTAGAAGAGCCTAGGATGTTGGTCTTTTGCAATTTGCTTGGCTGCCTTAAGGCTGTTTCACCGTGATGTAACTGCAAGCTCCCAAAGAAAACAGGGCAAGGGCATTACTTTTATTGTCCCAGTGCCAAGACAGGGATTTTCCCCTCCCTAAAAAGAACGTAATCAGACTCAACACTCGGTCACCGCATTATTCCCCACACCGGCTACTCTTTCGGTGCCCTACCAAAAAGAAAAAGAAAGAATGAAAGGAAAGAAGAAATTCAAGAATGCTGGAGAATAAATACCAGAATATATAACCCTCCAGGATGATGAATTAGCCAGACTCATAGTTAATAATCGTTTAATCACTGAAAAAACAGGCAGGCAAGAACAAGATCAAGCTCAATATAAAAATATGAGATTATATCAATGAAAGGATGCCAATAGGTTAGTGGGAGGCCCGCATGAAATGGGTTCAATTCACAGAACTTGAGCAGAAGGAAATAATCTACATAAAGTCACGAAACTAGCTTTATTGGTTCTACAAATGAAAGCACATGACTAAAATCATCCTCCCAAAGCAATGTCAGAGATAAACTTTGTTGCAAGATGCAAAAATGCCATCCTAGCCCTTGGACAGAAATAACCCCTCCCTTAGAGCTAGCCATACTAGTTTGTTCTTTGTATCAGCACAAGCCTCTATGTTCCATTTTAACCTAAGCTCCTCAAGAAATGTTCGGTCTTCTGCACCTCTTTCCCACAGTCAAGTGGATGCCCTGACTGACAAAGGCAAGGCTGACTCACAATAGGCTATCTGTCACTTGCATAAACTCTTTTCCTTTTTCTAGATGCATGTGCCCAGTGAGGCCATTTTAAAATTTGACGTGAGTACCTAGAAAAAGCCATAGGGAGCTGTCTCCTTTGTATCCCTGTAGTGTACCACAGATAAAGTAATTTCATCATTCCTCATGAGGTATGCTTTTCCTAGTGTTTACTTTGGTCATTTCTTCCCCCAGATCTCTTGAAAAAAAAGAAACAACCAACTTACCACAATCGCAGCGCTACAGCTACCATTATAGCTAATGCAAGATCAACTAATTTGTAAAGCAATTTGACACACCTTATTTGTTGTTTCATACTCAACATTCACTGTGGAAGAAACATTCGTAGGTAAGTTTTCTGCACCCTCATAAAAGAACTGCAATACTGCACTGCAAAATCAATTAACCGGTCACAATCTTTACGGGCTTCGTGCAGAAAAAGGCAATCCGACTTTACAAAGGCAAGCAAAGCATCAAACCTCTCAGAGCTCAAGGAAGCCACAGTTTTCTCAAATCCTTATCCCAGGGTACATTTTTCTTTATGACTATTGCCTGTGTTTTTCTCCAAGGACATAATAATCACCATTTAGTAACCTGTCAAAAGTGTTAAGGCATTCTCTAAACTATCTTCCTAGCTCCGGCCCATAATGAGACACGTCACACAGCTAAACCGTACCACTGCTCTTTTCTTCTCCTTATTTCTTCAAATGAACTTAAGATGTTTGAAATGCACAATTTACATTCTACACACCAACTCAAGCTGCCACCGATCATCTCAAAGCTAATAAACAAAGACTATCGGCTGCACCAGGGCCCTACCAGGAAGTAATCAAAGCAGTGTGGCCGGTGCGATCCTAGGTCGCAAGAGGAGACAATAAGAGGACACCGGGGCTTCCACGGGGCCCGGCAGAAGGAGTTAAGATGCTTAAGCAATGCAAAAACATTACATAAACGTAATAACTGTCCCCCAGCACAAGGACTCGGAAATCCCAAAGCAGTTTCAACCCACCAAGAAGACCTGAAAGCCAACGCGAGCCGCCCCTCCAAAGCAGCTGCTTCATCAGCCTTCTGAGCTTTTTTAGCCCGCAGCCTGTTTTCAAACTTCCCCCTCCCGAGCTGATGAAAGCCTCTGACCTCGGCCTCCCGAGTTTTAGCACCTCTCGGGGTCGCGGCTCCCGCCCACCGGGCGTGGATTCGGTCGCTGGAGCATAGGGGGAAGCGAAAGGAAGCGGGGGCCGGAGCAGGTATCGAAGGGCCCCGGCGCGCCCAGCAGCCCAGACAAAGCTGCCCCCAAGAGCGGCGCTTTTCCCGTCCGGCCGAGGAAGGGACACAAATCGGGCCCCGCCACACGTGCGGCCGCCTTGTGGGGGTCGGACAGCCCCCCGACCCCGCGACACCGGCCAGCGCAGCCCCCGGGCACTGCCGGGCGGCGCGGGGGCGCGAGCCGCAACCCAGGGTCCCGGCTCGCCGCCGCCCCCACGCGCTCGTGGGCCCCGCGGGCCTCTCCTTCGCCGGCCGGACCGTCGGGCCACGGGGAAACAAAGGAGCCGCCGCCGCCGCCGCTCCGCCCGCCCGCCGCCGCTCCGCCCGCCTCCCCGCGTACCCCTCCCCAGCCCCCGGGCCCGGCTCGCCCGCACCGCTTCCCGAGTCCGCGCGCCCGCCGCCCGCGGCCCCTGGACGGCAGGCCCGGCGGAGCCGCGGCCTCGGGTGCGCTGCAGGGCCGCCTGGGGCCGCACTCACCGCTGCAGCACCAGGACGACGGAGAGCCGTTGGGGAACTTGGCTGAGTCCGGAGCGATGCAGACGCTGGAGCTCAGGTGCGGACACTCCATGGCCACCAAGAGAGCTGCGAGGAGGACCGAGGCTCCGGGACCCGGCGAGGCGGGGGCGGAGGAACGCCGAAGACTCCGTCTGGGGTCGCTCCTCGCCGGGCGCTCGGCCGACGGCCGCTGCGTCCCGAGCCTTTGCGTCAAAGAAAGCAAAAGCTTCCGGGCGCCGGGTTTTCTCGCCCGCCGTCTCCAGATGTCCGGCTCCGGAAAACGTGGTGCTCCGGACTCCGGGTTCTGCCGCCCCCCCTAGGCTGGGGGCTTCCGTCTTCCCAGGCCGGCCCCGCCCCGCCCCTGGGCAGGCCCCGCCTCCAGGCCCGGCCCCGCCCCCGTCTTCTCCGTCTGGGTGGGGTCCGCGCGCTCGCAGGCGGGTGGCCGAGAGTCGGACTGCGCTCGGAAGTGACTTTCCCAACTCCGCTGCCCAGAGCAGCCGCGGCCTCCCCCGGTCCCGAGAAAGGTGGGGCGCCAAGCCGGGGCACGCTAGGCCGGTCCGCTGCTTTTGCCCCGGCCTGGGCGAGCGCTCGCAGTCAGAGAACACTGATCCTGCGTAATGAGATGGTCTGACTACACCGGGGTAGAAAATCTGGTCACGTAAGAAAGTGTGAAGAAGAAAATAAAAACCACACGCGCAGACAGAGAGCCCCCATTTTACACACTGTGGCTCAGACTCAGAGAGGGTAAAGGCCTGGCCCCCGGTGGCCCAGCGGGCTGCATGGGTCCCAGAGCAGTACTGGTTTAGTGGTCTGCTCCCTGCGGCAGGTACCATACTGACCGGGTTCTAGTTCTGGACTAGGTTCTGGACAGGCGGCCTTAGCCAGCCACTTAGGTGCGAGACGGCGGGGGCGATCGTGAACCTGGGTTCAAACCTTGTCACTATGAATCACTGTTGGCATTACCTCGAGCATATGATCGGACATTCAGACCTCGACGTCCAGTTTAAGTTTGAGCGAGATAGCTGTAACCTGGGTTTGCTGAGCGGGCGGTCCCGGTGATCGGGTGATAAAAAGGGAAGGGATCTAACGTTTGTTAAGCACCCACTGCTGTCTCCTAGCCAGGCACTTAACACACAATACCTCATTTCAACCGCGCACCACCCCGCCAGCTGCTGTTACCATCCTCCCTTTTTACCGCAGGGGAAACCGAGCCTTTAATTAGTTAATCCGCGCCGGGATTGGATCCCCGCCTCTCTGACCTCTCAGTCCAAAAAAGAGCAGAGGGCAAGCACTACACCCCAGTGAGCCTGCGACCTCTCCGGGGAACGGCTTTGAGGGCGTCCCGGGCTGTTAGAAACACTGCCTCAAAGTTGGGGCTCCTTGTAAAACCCGGCGAAGGAGCAACAGGCCAGGAGGCGGGGAGGGGGGAGGTTGATGTGGCAATCCTGCGGGCTGGGAGAGAGGAGGAAGGAGGGTCAGGAAATGATTAACCGGGCCGGGCCGGGTAGAGGTTAGAGCGGGGTGCCTCCCCGTAGTCAGTCCTGGAGCAGTCGAGGGATGCCCTCAGTCCCCTCTCACGCATCGCCATCACCCGCACCACCCGCCGCCACTCTGCTTCTGCCGCGCACTCCTCGGCCTAGGTGGACACTCACCTGCAGCATCTCAGCGGACACTTTCCCCCTCCTCCCCCACCCGATATCCCCCTAGTATTTTCGACTCCTCAATCAACGCTCTTTGGTTGCTTCCCAACTTTTACTTGACTGCTTTAGAGCAAGCCATTTGGAGTTTTTATGACAGTGACAGAGTTGTGGAAATTGCAGCTGCTCAAATCCTAGCTCAGCTGCCTACTTGATGACCAACTTTAGCAAGTATCTCTAGTTCTTCCAAGCCTTTTTCTTTCTCCATCCGTAAAACTGGGAAGATAATACTTATCTCACATGAAGGATGTGAGAAGTCATGAGAATTGCCACCCCCATAGTAGGTAGTCAATAATTTATAGCTTTCCAATGCTGCAAATAATACTTGAATAAAAGTGGCTAAATCAACAACGAAATTTAAAGTTGTTACATTAAAAATGTTTTAAAATTATAGCCTTTTAAAAAATGGCAGCAGGTGAGAGAACAATTTCTAAGAAGGGGGAGGATAAACAGTAAATATGACCTCAGCTCAGACTGTCCCAACCCTCTCCTCCTATCAACCAATTCTTATTCAAGGACTGGTTGGATCAAGCTCTATTTCCCTCTGGACACCTACCCCCATTTATCATTCATGCTCCCTCTTTTAACCCTGAACTTAGGCTGGTCTTTCATCTAGCATATAATGTTTCCTTTTTCACCCTCAGGAAAACTGTTTCCTTGTCATCTTGATCTCAGCTTAAACATCACTTCCTCAAAGGGGCCTTTTCTGAGCCTGTCCCACATCCTGGTTCCCTCTAGGTGTGCGATGCCCTTGTCTGCCCCCATATTCCTCCTTTTAAAACACTCTTCAGGCGTGTATTTATTTAGTGTCTGTCTTCCCCTTGAAGGTCCATAAGGGTAGCAAACAAGTCCGTCTGGTTTCCTGCTGTACTCCTAGGAGTGGAACATGGAGGGTATCAATAGGTGAGAATTAGATCATGAATGAGTGATAGACTAGCAAGGTCTACCATGGGCAGATGGTTAGGAAGTGGCCCAGTATATGCCAAGTAATTGTCCTGCTTAACCTCTCTTAATCTCTAAATTTCCCTTCAGCTTTGAGTTTATGATTTTAACAGTATCAAGAATGTGAATATACCTTGTAAGGTGCAAACTGGGCGGGGAGGGGGGGCGGTGGCTGGGGAAGGAAAAGTTTTATTACTCTTCTCTCGTTTACTAGAATAGAAATCTCTCCAAGCAAGGGTCCTAACTTAATCATCCCTGACTGTTACGGACCACAGAGGGCTAACTATGACTATCAGGCAGTTCAGAAAAGCTGGGCAAAATCAGAAGGCCCTCCTGGGACATTTGCTTGGTTTACCTAAAACTTTACTGTGTCTCTGAAAGTTTTCATACAGCTAAAAAAAAAAAAAAAAATTTTTTTTTTTTTTAAATCCTAGTGGTAAGTAAGTGTGTCAAAAGGGGGAAGACCACGGGGCACACTGGGGAACCTGCCTTTTTAGTCCCTCGTTTCTTCAGCTGCGTTTATCCCAATGTTCGCTGTTTGATTCTTGGCCTGCATCCCTCTGGCGCTGGGGAACTCTGACTTACAGGAGGGTGAGCCCGGTGGTGCTGAGCTAGCCTCCGTCACCGGTGCCCAGAACTGCAGCCTCCGGGAGTCCCCGCGGAGGCGGTTGGGAGGAGGGTTTAGGAACAGGAGGAGAGGGCGGCTCTTGCCAGCAGAGGTGGGCGAGTTTCAGAAGTCTGCATTTTTCAGAGGAGAGGAACAAACAATTTCAATCATATTATCAAATGTCTTTCTTTTAGAGGGGATATCTATATGAAAGGAGTGGGGGAGGGAGAAGGGGCTGAGCCTGGAGCGGGAGGGGGGCCGGCTGGGGAGGGGGATGTTTACACTGCTGCGGGAACCACGATCAGGACCCTTCTCAAGGTTGTCAAGACCATCCTCATCTAACTTTTAGACTCCCGGCTTCTGGCAGAATCGGTGGTCCCGAAGCAAGGATAACAAGCTGACCGGGCCCTGGGGAAGATGTTTTATTGAAAACACCAAGAGAGCTAGGTTAATGATTTACCTTAGAGATTTTCCTAGGAGCAAAATCTCCTTAGATAACTCAGGAGGAGGCTTGGCGGGTATTAGGGAGGAGGGGAAGAGGGTGAGGAGCTCAGGGACACTTTTATCAGCTTGTTTAATTTTCCAAGACTCACTTATCTGATACTTCCTTGCTGTTTACTTGTTTACCTATGTCAGTCTCCTCCAGGAGAACAGAGGAATTCTCCTAGTCCTGTTCAATGCCTGATTTCCAGCTCCTGGAATTCAGCCTGGTGCATGCATGGTAGGCAGGTTCTCAGTAACTATTTCTTGAATGAGTAAATCAATGATGGGGCTGGATGTGGGCTTCAGCCCGCTAGCCATCAGTGACTGTCATTCTCTCAGTTCTTTTCATTTACCCTTTTCTATTATCTCCCTGCCCCAGATTCTTCAGTGACTCCCCATGTGTGGCAAGATAAAATTGGAAACCCACTGCCATCACAGTTACTTATCCCTTATCTTTTGTTAAAGCTTAAAAAAAAAAAAACACTATTCCAGCAATATCTAAAACGTTGTTGTTGTTTAGTCACTAAGTCTTTGCGACCCCCATGGACTGTAGCCCTCCAGGCTCCTCTGTCCGTGGTATTTCCCAGACAAGAATACTGGAGTGGGTTGCCATTTTCTTCTCCAGGGGATCTCCCCCTTTCCCCCATGCCCCGCACAGGGATTTTCCCTGAGTCTCTTGCATTGGCAGGTAGATTATTCACCACTGAGCCACCAGGGAAGCCCCACTATCTAAAATAGCTCCCTCATTATAGAAAATGTGCTTCTTCACACTTTGTGTCCTCCCCACTTTCTCTTCTACTTGGCCAGCTGACTGCTCTCCCATGAAGCATATAGCCTCCTCAGAGAAGCCCTCCATCATTCACTCAAGGCTAAGCCTTCCCTCCACACCATCGCTCATTCCATTCCTGCAGCCTGCACATGGTGCTGGGTTTTTCTGTTTATATTTCAGTCTCCTTTGGGAGCAGATGCTTTTCTTTTCAATTGTGGATCCTAGGCAACGAGTTCAGCTACTGAAGATATAAGAAAAAGATTACTGATTAAATGTTGGAAATGCCCCCTTTCAAGAGTGATTATATCAACCATTGTGTGTAATATTCCCCTAGGGATTCACTGAAAGGACTCCAACTCATTTCTGGTCCCAAGTAGGTGCCAGATACTCTTATCAAGTGATTTTCATTTCTTCTTAAATCCCTACAGCAAATATCTTAGATACAGGTAAAATCCTTTCCTTTTTACTAATAAAAGACCTAAAGCTCAAAGAAGGTTTAAATAATTGCACAAATACACACAATAAGTAATTGCTCTTTCATCAAAAGTGGTTTTCACCCCTCATACACATGGTCAGATAAATAATTTTGCAGTATTGTCTGGGGGTAGCTGAAGTTCCTAACAATAAAGAAGAGTCTTAGGGACCACAGGACACAGAAAAGCCTTCTGAGTAACTAAAGAATTTATGTTCGGCACCGTTATCATAATCATTGTATAATCAACATCTAAATTTGTATTCCTTTTAATGCTTTTCCTCTTTGTCATTGAAATGTGAACTTCAAGGCAGTTTTATGAAGGAGATGAGGTTTTCCTGTTTAAAGACCCACTTTGCAGCTAAAGCACTGACCAACTATGCAAAACCAAATGGCGCCAGCAGCAAACAACTCTAATAAGTGAAGGAATCACTTTTCTCTCTGGGCCCCAGTCTCCCATTTGTAAAATCAGGGAGTTGAAACCCCTGGGCCTTGATGATCCCCAAAGGCCATTCTAGAGTGAATATCCATTGATCCTGTGATAGCTCACGGCCACCCAGTGACATTGGCAGAAGTAAGACCGTCCTTGTATCCTTCAGCAGTGACTGCTAACTGTTCACCCTAAATCTTTTTTTTTTTTTTTAAGGTTGACTCTTTTTAAAATTAATTATTTATTTACTTAGCTGTGCTGTGTCTTCATTGCTGCATAAGGGCTTTCTCTAGTTGTGGTGAGTGGGTGCTACTCTCTAGCTGCAGTCTGTGAGCTTCTTGTTGCGGTAGCTTCTTCTCTTGGTCGGAGCACGGGTCCTAGAGCACATGGTCTTCAGTAGTTGCAGCTCAGGCTCTAGAGAGCAAGCTCAGTAGTTGTGGTACTCGGACTTAGTTGCCCCAGGGCATGTGGAAACCTCTTGGACCAGGAATCGAACCTGTGTCCCCTGCATTGGCAGATGGATTCTTAGCCACTGGCTTACCAGAGAAGTTCCCCAAATCTGTTTTCTTCTCCTCCTAGGTTCAGAAAAGACATCTCTCAGCTTCCTTTATAGCTGGGTGTAGTCATTTTTATTCAATAGACTGAGCAGAAATCACTGGCTGGCACTGTGGACAGCTGCCCGCGACAAAAATACTTCAGTGTCCAGTTTTGCTTATCAACACGTGGAGGAAATGTATTAGGTCAGGTCCAAGAAGAAATGTTGGGTATTGTAGGCTTTAGAAGAAAGAAAGTCTGCTCTTTCTTTCTGTTCCTCTTCAACCATTTGTTCCTTTACTCAACAAATACTGTCTGTACTCCTGCCACATGCCAGGCACTGAAAGTACAAAGACTTAGAGCTCCGAGCTATGTGGGGGCCTCCTCTGTCGACATCTCTTTGCCACTATCAAGATGGAAAGTGTAATATCACTCCTTTCCCCGTGCTTCTTCATTGACTGGACATCAGATCCTCTGAGTTTTAAAATACTGTCTAGACATGAAGTCTTAAGCCTTAAAATTGTGAAAATGACTTCATACTTACAGGGCCTGGCTGGGTGCTTGGTATACAGTAGACCCTCAATGAATGTCCATTTCCTTGAGACCTTGTCTAGTAGGAGGGTTGATGTGGGAGATGGAGGATGGTAGCCTGAAATCACTGATAGTTAGCCCAGAAGGGTAGATTTTTATCCTTTTTAAAGGAACCCAGGCCAGATTATTCATTCAACAAATATCACTGATGCTCAAGACTCATAGAATATAAAACTTGAAACATCACAGTCTCATCCTCAAAGGGAGAGGGAAAGGAGCAAGAGAAACAGACAAGCAAAGAGGTAACTGCAACGCAGCATGATAAGTGCTATGACGGGAAGTACAGGATGTTGCCTAGCCACAAACAAGGGGTAACCCACCCAGGAGGGTGGGTGGGGGTGGGGGAAGCATCAGGCAAGACTTCCTGAAGGAAGTAACATATGACCTGAGCCGTGAATGATACGCGACCAGGTAGGGTGGGGGAGGGGGACATAGCATCCCAGGCAGAGGGAACTGTACCTGCAAAGGTTCAGAGACTCAGAGAGAGTCTGAGACTGCCAGTCTGGCTGGAGCGTCATGTGCAAGGAGGTAGAAAGCTGGGAGGTGAGGTCAGCAAGGAAGACAGAAAGACGGTAAAGGGCTACTCACTCTCTGTAGCAGAGAACTGCCGTGATAGAGAAATCTGGGTCCCCAGGATTCAGGAACGTGTCAGGGGTTGCACTCTGCCAGGTCTCGGGAGAGGGTATAAGGGTGCCGAGATGCGGTGATAAGACAGAAGAAAGTGAGCAACCACTAACAATCTGTAAGACATTCACCTGCATTAGTCATCTGAGAGATGCAAATGAAAAACACAGGGCACACCTAGTTATAGCCAAATAGGAGAGATTAGAATGCAGATGCGACTCCCCGCCACTGTAATTGCAACTTGATCCCTGACACTGTGTCCTCTGGGAGCCTACAAACCCCTGGGAGTGAGAGGCTTTAAGAAGTAGGATTTGGGTGAAGAAAAGAATCCTAGACTTAGAGAACCTCTGTCTCTGCCTAATCTAATCTGAACCTCTATCTAAACCTTATCTAATCTGACAATTCAGCTATCTGGAGTATCCAGCTAACCAGAAAATTAAATTCTCACATATCCAGATCATCAGTTTTCATAGTCCCAGACCCTCCCATGAGGTGCCTGATGCACTGGAAAGAAGTGGGGCTTTGGGTCAGCTCAGGTTGGGGTCCTGCTTCCACCACTGGCCTGCTGTGTGACCTTGGGCCAGCACCCTGACCTCTCTGGAGCCTCTGTCTATGAAATGGGAACCATAATACCTGCTTGCAAAATGGTGATTTTCCTGCTCTGTCTCCCTTAGCCAAATACTTAAAAAATATATATCCATTCATTTATTTATTTATCTGGCTGTGCTGTGTCTTAGTTGAAGCACATGGGATCTTTGATCTCTGTTGTGGCAGGCAGGATCTTTAGTTGGGGCGCGTGGGATCTAGTTCCCTGACCAGGGATTGAACCCATGCCCCCTGCATCGAGAGCACAGAGTTTTAGCCATTGGACCACCAGAGAAATCCCTCCCTTAGCCAAATACTTAATGTTTAGAAACAGAGAGCAGGGGGCCATGTATCACGGTCAGAACCATTTTCTGAGGTCACCAATATCCATAATTCATGCATTTATGTAGTCACACCAAAGGTTATAAGCGTATTTTATAATTTTGTCATCTAGAAACCTCTGCTGTGGTTGGCCTAGTTATAAATTGGCAGCAACAGGAGAAAAAAAAAGGTATTTCACCTTTTTTCATCCAAAGAACAATGATGGAAAAGTAAGGAAAGGGCCTTAGAGCCCGTCCAGCCTTTCTCAGTTCCCTGTGTAGCAGCGGAAATGGAGATCAGAAGCAACAAGGCTTTGTGGAAAACTACCTTGAGAGCCCTTAGGGCAGAATGATTAGCGAACTGGAAGGGCCAGAAGTTTCACAGAGAAAGAGACTGGTCCCAGAAAGGTGACACACTTGTCCAGCAACAGAGAGTCCTCTGGGCAACTCTGGACACCAGAGTGCTCTTTGCTTGCCAGAGTCTGTGCAAAGCACAGTTGAAAAAGAGATTTTTCACACATCTCATTTGACTTTTCTGTGTGTGTAGGATGCGAAAGCTGATTCCAACAGAGAAAGACATGACTACAGAGGCAGGCTTGGGCTTCCCAGGTGGTGCTAGCAGTAAAGAACCCTGCCTGTCAATGAAGGAGACACAAGAGATGCTGGTTCGATCCTGGGTCGGGAAGATCTCCTGGAGGAGGGCATGGCAACCCACTCCAGTATTCTTGCCTGGAGAATCCCACAGACTGAGGAGCTTGGTGGGCTACAGTCCATGGGGTCACACAGAGTCAAACACAACTGAAGTGACTGAACATGCACACACGCAGAGAGGCAGACTTGCCTCCCCACACCCCGCAAACTGGTCCTAGGCTCTCACCTTCTACATGTATCGCTATTTCTGCCTGTGGTTGTCCATAATGGGTATTTTTATTGTTGACATCCTGATATTAATTTGGTTATAGTCGTTTACCTCTTTTTCTTATCACTGAATCAAAAAACCAATTATGGTGAATTGAATGCCCAGGCAATCGGGTTCTCAATTACCTTGAGTTTTTACAGCACTTGAAAGACAACTTATCTGTACTTCCTTAAACAAGACTTTCAAAGTCAGAAATGAGCCTGAATCTTAACAGGCAGGGGGCACTTACTGTGTCTTGGTTGAGATGCAAAGACTCTTATTTCCCATGTCTCAGAGTACATTTCCTGTCCATTTCCCCTGCCCATGCCTGCCACCTCCTCCCATCCCAGGACCCTCAGTGTTTCCTACTGGACCAACTCCCCGGCATCCAGCCAGAAAAACACAAAATCAGGACACTCCCTTCTCTGAACCCTTGCCACAGGCCTTGAAGGGGCCTCACGCTCAGCCTTTGCTAAGACTGGGAGCTTCCATGGCTGGAGCCCATCCTCTAAATGTCCCCTGCTGAGTGGCCAGCCTGCAGTGGGTCTTGGCCAAAGAAGGGAGGAACCACACAAAGGCCACATCCCCACCTCCCACTGCCAGATTTCAGTGCAAACTTGCATCACCACTTCCTGCCTGTGCTCTACTGGAAGCTGCAGGCAGCTGCCCACTGCCCCCAGGGGCAAGCCTCGCCCCTTCTGTGGCCTCAAGGCTCTCGACTCACCTGCCAGCCTTGTTTCTCTCCACACCCCCACACAGATCTGACTGCTGGGCAGATCCTCAGTGCTCTCACCCTCTGCCTCTTTCACTCCAGCCTGATACATGCTTCTGAAGCTCTTAGTTTTGCCTTGGACCCCCTAGAATGGATATCTGGGGAGAAGGCTGCTAGAATATTCCCACTGGAAGACAAAAATGACCTCCTTACAACCTAGGCCTCCTTGCAAGGAGGTCAGAGGGGATGGCAAAGACTGAAAGGTTTCTGAGGAGTGGGGGCGGGGTTGGCAAAAGCTGGCAGCCCTAGGCACCCTAGGAGATGGGCCACACCCTTCGCAACTAATCTAGTCAGACAATTTCCAGGAAATCAGCTCCTCCAATCTCATTTAGCATCTACTAGAGAACTTCCCCAAAGCCATGGCCAGACTTCAACGGGAACCTGCGTAATCAGAGAGAGGAGAGGCAGCTAGGAGCATGAAGAATGGGAATTTCCAAAGGAACTTGGCCAGTGAGTCTCTGGCAGCAAGGGTGGGGGAACAGAGGCTCAGAGGGCAGGACTCTAGAAGACCAGGGAGCCCCGCCTGTCATGGACACACACATACTTGCCAAGCAGCCTCCTGATCACACCTTGGTTTCCAGGAGCAGCCATCCTGGAAAAGATGAAGGGGACAGGGTTCAGTGTGGGGCAGAGAGGGATGGGGTGGGAACAGAGCAGGGTCCTCTGTGTGGTGGCACCTGTGGTTCTCAGTACACATTATTAAATGGGGGCTTTAATACATTTTAGTCTCCCGAGACTGGGTGGGACCATCAACTCTTCACAGGACTGAGTTCCCTGAATAAACTGATCTGCTACTTCCTTCTGTGCACCAGCAACCTGTTCAAAATCGAGTTCGCTGTGATGGGGCAGTGTTGTGTGACTAGGGGTGGGGGTAATGCTAGATTCCAGCGTTGTCATGTGGCAGCCTTTCCCTTGGAGATGGGGTCCTGGACTAGGACCTTGGCACTTGAATGAACTTTTGGAAATCATGTAGCCCACTCACTCTGTGAGGAAACTGGCACCTGGAGAGGGCAAACCAGTTCACAATGTATATGCTATCAAATCACCACCAGGGACACTTTAACTACCTTACATATTTGTTAATTACACCTTAAGAAATCAGAAAAATAAATTAAAATTAATTAAAAAAAAAAAGCCAAGCCAGAAACAGAACAAGGTCTCCTCCTCCCCAGTCCAGGGTTTCTATCTTATTTCTCTATGATAGCCCCATGAAGACATTTTGGTGTGGTGTGGTGTGATGCAGGCATCACCACATGCTTTAAAATGATAAATCTGTATTTTTTAATATAAATCTGGATTTGACTACAACATGTGAATCTTATGTATTCTAATCTTAAATTAAAGCCCCAACCTACTCCTTGCCTGGCTTCTTGAGTTTCTTATTCTCATGGGGAACTTGTGTAAATAGTTTCTAGATTCACACGCTGAGGGACTCTTGGGGTGGAGATGGGGAAGGTCCATGGCATGATAGTTAGGTCTTGATCAGCCCACTCTTTTGAGTGCTGGGTGGCAGGCATTCTCTCCTCCCTTCCTTAAAAGCTCTACATCCTCTTTCAGTCCAAATGAGGCTTGTAGGCAAGGAGACACTCTTGGCAGGAACAGATGGAGTGAAAAATGGATAGTAACTCATGTGAATTTAAGAAAAGCACAAGTAAATGAAGCTTAAAGGGGGATGTCAAAACGATTGATGAAACCACAAGGGGAAACACAGTCACTCATTCAAGAACTCTTTCACTGATCACTTAATTAAATCAGGTATAGTTCTATGCACTGGGCAAATCAAATCAAGAAGGATGCAGAGACCCATGCACGTGACCCACAAGAGGGTCACTCAGACTCAAAGTCATGGACAGCTTCTCAGCTAAATGGAAAGTGAGGTTAGAGGAGGACCATGAAAGGAATGAGATCTTTAAAAGTTGGCCAGAGATTTTAAGAGATAACATCCGCGCAGGTAACATTTTTTAAGAAACTGAAAGAAAGAAGACAGAGAGAAGATGCAATTTGAGAACTACTCTGAAACTCTAAGGACTAACCAAAGTGTCTGCACTGCATGCTGGGATAATTCATTCACGCATCAAGGACTTGCTGAGCACTTCTTAGTTCTCTTACCAGGCCAGGCTCTCCACTGTTCCTTGCCTCCACCAGACACATCTCCAACTCTGCCTCTACTACATCAGTGTCCTCTTCTTTTGGGGGCTTCCCCTCAATGAAGAGCATCTTTTAGCAGACATGTAAACAAACTGAAGAAGCTGTCATAGGAGAGGGAACACTATCCTAGTAAGGTCTGGGTCTGATTAATCTTTGTACCTCAGTGCTGGGCACATAGTAGGTACTTGGGAAATGTTTGATGAATGAATGAATATCACTGCTAGGCACTGAGGGAGCCCACTTTTTGGAATCAGAAATATTAGCCTGGGAAGTTCCCTGGTGGTCCAGTGGTTAGGACTCCACTCTTTCACTGCCAAGGGAAAGAAGTATTAGCTTGGTTACAACTCAGTAAAAAGTGCATTTTAAAAATGTTTTAAAAATCTACTGAAAAACACTAACAGTGGTTGAATCATGGAATTATGGGAGATACTCTTTTCTCTATTTCCCCCATATTGTATATGGCAGCAACGTTTTTTTTTTTTTTTTTTTTTTTTTTACTGGAGAAGGTTGCCATTTCCTTCTTTAGGGGATCTTCCCGACCCAGGGATCGAACCTGGGTCTCCTGCACTGCAGACAGATTCTTTACTGTCTGAGCCACCAGGGAAGCCCAGCAACGTTTTTTTATAATGAAAAAAACTTTTAGCTCATCTCCACCCTGCTCCTTCCTCCTACAAAACTATGAGAATTACAACTTATTACCTACTTAAAAAAATATTTTTGTGACATATAGATTATGAAGGCTCAGAAAACATGACCTGAATTTTATAATGCAACCAAATAAAATTTATCACATTATTCTGATGTGTTTGATGATAGGCATGATCATTTACAGCCAGACATAAACAATAGCTCCCATAAAACATTTTGATTAGCATTACTTGAAAAGGCCAAACTGGGCTTTCTGTCAGAGTGCCAGGGGAGAGAAGGCAAAAACCAGGCCAGGGGGATGTGACTTTCTTGTCCTCAATGGGGACCTCACTTTTCTGCAGAGACTGTCAGGGCCTCTGGCTGGCAGATGTGCAGGCCTCCAAGTGTTGGCAGCAGAACATGGCAGTAACTGGGGCTGCTCAGGCTTCACAAAGGAGCTTTTCACACTGACAGGAGTGGTGCTACCACCCTAAACTCCCCTTTTCCTCCCAGGGTCAACTTTCCAGATGTGAGAAAACCCATAAGGATAATGCCTAAAATATCATCAATAAAAATTTATTTGGGCAGCAGAACTAGCGCCTTTAGAGGGCCAGAGGGGGGACATGTTTATTCATACACAGATATTTATCGAGAACCTACTATGTACTAAGCTTAAGCAAGGTCCTATACATATATGAGGGCTTCCCTCATAGCTCGGCTGGTAAAGAATCTGCCTGCAATGCAGGAGACCTGCGGTTCAATTCCTGGGTCAGGAAGATGCCCTGGAGAAGGGACAGGCTACCCACTTCAGTATTCATAGGCTTCCCTGGTGGCTCAGACAGTAAGGAATCTGCCTGCAATGAGGGAGACCTGGATTCAATCCCTGGATTGGGAAGATCCCTGGAGGAGGGCATGGCAACCCACTCCAGTATTCTTGCCTGAAGAATCCCCATGGACAGAGTTGCCTGGTAGGCTACAGTCCATGGGTTCGCAAAGTGGGACATGACTGAGCAACTCCAGCAGCAGCATACAGATATGATGGGGCTTCCCTAGTGACTCAGTGGTGAAGAATCTTCCTGCCAATATAGGAGACACTGGGTTTGATCCCTGGGTCAGGAAGATTCCCTGGAGGAGGAAATGGCAACCCGCTCCGGTATTCTCGCCTGGGAAATCCCATGGACAGAGGAGCCTGGAGGGCTGCAATTCATGGGGCTGCAAAGCAGTCAGACACGACTTAGCCGCTAAACAACATCAACAACATACATACATGATATCGTTTCTCCCTTCCTGCATCGTTTCTTTCTTCATGTTATTATCCCCATCATACAGGTAACGACACAGGCTCAGAAAAGTTAAGTAACTGGGCCTAGGTTACATATTTAAGCTTTGGGAACTGGGGGGAGTGGGGAGAAGACCAAAGCAGGAAGAAGGGATCCGAATTCAGCTCTATGAGACTTGGAAAGCTATGCTATCCACACTTTACAACATAGCAGAGATTTGCTGTTTCAAGTCTGCATGATCATCAGCAAGCACTTTTATTTATTTAAAAATAAAGGGCTTGAGAAGTATGTTTTTCAAGTGTCGTTCAAGCGCTGAGTTCTTTGTCACAGTGTTCCTTCTCCAACCATTGTGAAAGCTCTGCGGGATGAACTCTCCCTGGTCACCAGCGCAGAGCGATACCAGGGACACAGGTCTCTGAGGATTGCCCCCTGGAGGACATCGGTGGTGTTGCGGGAGCCGGGGCTCCCACTCAGAGGACAATCACGTGGTCCAAGTCAACTTTAATTACTGCTTTACCTTTTTAAAAAATGGATTTAGAAAACATTCTCACAGCCCTTCCCACACTCACCAGAGCAATGCTGCTGGAACATTTAATGATGGGGAGCATTTGTAGACTGAAGACCTATGGGTTCTATGAGTCATATTTTAAAATTAGATTCTATTGGGTTGTCCAAAAAGCTCATTTGGATTTTTCCATCAGATTTTATGGACAAGCCCGAGCGAACTTTTTGGCCAACCCCATATTTTACTTTCTAGAACTCTTCAGTTTATTTTAGGCCTTTTGAGGCCACTTACTGTTCCAGTGGTGATTTTGCAGAGCTGCCGAACTGTGATAATAAAACAATATATTTGTCTCTACTTAGTTATTTTTATTATAATAGTCAACTTTTGATTAGGCAATATATGCATGGGGTACAATATTCAAAAGTCACTACAGAGTTTTCAGTAATTACATGACCCAGAAATCCTACTCCCTGGTCTATATCCCCCCAAATTGAAAACAGATGTTCAAACAAAAACTTACACACGAATATTCATCGCAGCACTTTTCACGATAGCCAAAAATCGGAAACAACCCAAATGTTATCAACTGATACTAGATTAACAAAATGTGGTATTAATACAATTAATACAGATCCATACAATGGAATAGTATTTGGCCATAAAAAGGAACAGAGTACTGAAATGTGCTACTATTTGGATGGACCTTGAAACATTACGCTAACTGAAAGAAGCCAGATACAAAAGGTCACGTGTCATTTTATGCCATTTATATGAAACATCCAGAGGAGGTAAATCTATGGGGATGTTCTTATCTGCAGGGTAGTAGTTGCCAGGGCCTGGGGGAAGGGGCGAATGGGAAGAGACTGTTAATGAGTATAGGGTCTCCTGTTGGGGTGATAGAAATGTTCTGTAGCTAGAAAGTGGTGATGACTGAACAGTGGACTAAACATCGCTGAACTGTACGCTCTAAAATATTTAAAATGCGAAATTGTATATTATGTATTTTACCATAATACAAATAAAGAGTATTCTGTAAAAAGAAAGTTCCTCTTTCTCCAGGTACCCTTCCTGAAGACAAAAACAACAGTTAGCACTCTTCCTTCTCTACTCTTCCAGAGATTATTATTGTCTATATGTATGTATGTGTGCTTCTGTAACTTATATGCAGAGTCCATCATGAGAAAACTGTGCTGGAGGAAGCACAAGCTGGAATCAAGATTGCCGGGAGAAATATCAATAACCTCAGATATGCAGATGACACCACCCTTATGGCAGAAAGTGAAGAGGAACTAAAGAGCCTCTTAATGAAAGTGAAAGAGGAGAGTGAAAAAGTTGGCTTAAAGCTCAACATTCAGAAAACTAAGATCATGGCATCTGGTCCTATCACTTCACGGGAAATAGATGGGGAAACAGTGGAAACAGTGTCAAACTTCATTTTTTTGGACTCCAAAATCACTGCAAGTGGTGATTGCAGCCATGAGATTAAAAGACACTTACTCCTTGGAAGGAAGGTTATGACCAACCTAGATAGCATATTGAAAAACAGAGACATTACTTTGTCAACAAAGGTGCATCTAGTCAAGGCTATGGTTTTTCCAGTGGTCACGTATGGATGTGAGAGTTGGACGGTGAAGAAAGCTGAGCACCGAAGAACTGATGCTTTTGAACTGTGGTGTTGGAGAAGACTCTTGAGAGTCCCTTGGACTGCAAGGAGATCCAACCAGTCCATCCTAAAGGAGATCAGTCCTGGGTGTTCATTGGAAGGACTGATGTTGAAGCTGAAACTCCAATACTTTGGCCACCTCATGCGAAGAGTTGACTCATTGGAAAAGACCCTGATGCTGGGAAGGGTTGGGGGCAGGAGGAGAAGGGGATGACAGAGGATGAGACAGCTGGATGGCATCACCAACTCGATGGACATGGGTTTGGGTAAACTCCGGGAGCTGGTGATGGACAGGGAGGCCTGGTGTGCTGCGATTCATGGGGTCGCAAAGAGTCAGACATGACTGAGCCACTGAACTGAACTGATGTATGTGTGCATCTGTCCATAGTGTTCGTATTATTATATACGTGCTTATATTATATATACTGTAAATATGCATTCTTTTCCTCCCTTTTTTTAAGACACAGAGTGTCATGTCATTATGCAGCTTGCTTTTTTCACTTCAGTTATTTTGGACGGTTCTAAGTCAGTATTTGTTCTTTTTAATGGCTTTTGATCGTTCCAAAATGGTAAGTGAAGGATACTATCTCATGACAGTCTTAATTTTTATTTATTTTCTTATGAATGAGATTGAGCATCTTTTCATGTGTTGAGAGCCACTTATTTTCTTAACTGTGAATTTTCTTTTCATATACTTTGCCCATTTTTATGTGAAGCTGTTCATCTTTTTCCTTTTGGTTTGTAGATGCTCTTTATAAATTAACAGTATTAGCTCTCTGTGGTATGAATTGTGAATCTACTACCCAACTGTCTTTTGATCCTCCAACATTCGTATAACCAGAAGAATTAATTTTCCCCGTTTGAATTACCTGGCATGGTTTCTGTTTTTATGACTGGATCTGGACTGATACATTTGGGTGGCTTTTTTTCCTTATTAATTTGTGAGAACTCTTTGTATATCTATCTAACATCTTTGTACATCTAACCAATCATCTATCATTCATATAAAATTTATTCATTAGTTTGTTTTACCTTTTGTTTTGTTTTACATTTTAAATATGCTTATTTTTGTATAGAAATTTTAAAATTTTATGCACTTAGACTTATCGGTATTTGCCTTTATAATGTCTGGATTTCTTGGCATACTTAGGCCTTCATTCTAAGATGATAAACATATTCACATAAATTTCCTTCCTATACTTCTATTATTTCATGTTTTACATTGAGTTTTTTATTCATCTGGAACTTATTTTGGACTAAGGAGTGAAGTGGCAATATAATTTAAATGGATTTCACAAATGGAAAATGTTTTTTTAGTTAACAATATCATTTATCGAATAGCCCTTCCTTTCTCCTTTGATTTGAAATGCCAATTTTATCAAGTATTATATTCACAGTCTACTTCTGGTCTTTTAAAATGGCTTATCTGTCTATTTCTCAGTCAGTAATACTTTACTTGTTAGCCAGAAACTAGTATTTGATATTATGGACTCATCCATGTAAATATCTCCACTTTCCAAGTAACTGTTAGAAGTTGAGACACGGTAAAGGTAAAGGTCTAGTCCCTTCACGTCAGAGAAACCAGATGTTGATTGAGGAGGAAATACTGAAAACTGATTTTCTAAACCAAGGCTTCCTGAATATTTTTTGATTGATAAAGCAAGTGCATTTAAATGCCAGATTTCAACCAAAAATTAGGGTTTTTTTGTTTACTTTCTTAGAGAGTTCCTAAATTTTATCTTCCAATTCTTTTATTGAACTGTCATCTCTGCTATCATATTTTTAATTCCAAGGGCTTTTATTATATTCCAAATGCTTCTTAAAAAAAAAAAGAGTCCTTTTTTCATGGGTACTTATTTTCTCTTCCTGAGGATTAACCATAATCCTCCTCTTTTCTAGATTAACAAAATGAGTTGAGTTCATTGTTTTGTATGTTTTAGCTGCTATCCTTTAGAGACTTTCCCCTCAATTATATGATTTTTGGCCTTATTTAAGAGTGAAGCATGAGAAACTGATTGGAAAATCTCTGAGTGTGTGTGTGTGTGTGTGTGTGTGTTAGATAGAGAGAGAGAGAGATAATAGGATTATTGATTAAAAGGCTTCAGGCAGGATAACTAGGCAGAGACTTCCTTGGATATTTAGGTAACCTTCAGCTGTCAATCTCTCAAGCCCTTTCCCTTGGACAAGTTTCACCCAGGAGGAAACCTCCTGTCTCCTGCCTGGTGGGTCCATATCTGGCTGCCTGCTCCTTGGGAGTCAAGCTAGGGAAGAAACTGGTGGGCAATATAGGGACACTACAAAATGGGAAAATCTGGTGGGGAAAATTTGATGTTTGGTATCTCAAAAAAATAAAAAGTACTACTATGTGAAAACTCTATGTTCAAGACCAGTAAGTGTGCTGGGTAAAGGCCTCTGAAAACATGAGGTGTCCCTGTACTAAGAACTGCTAATAGAAGCTTGCGTTTGAAACTCAAATACAATATGTATCCTTTACTACACTTTCGGCCAGTTCATTTGTTTCTGGCCACCGTAATGTCACCACTGTGTGTGTGTGTGTGTGCGCGCGCGCGCGCGCCACTGTAATGTCACCACTGTGTGTGTGTGTGTGTGTGTGTGTGTGTGTTGGGGGAATGGGATGGTGGTGGAGTGGGGAGCTCTTTGGGAAACAATTCCATTCCAGGAATCCCGGTCTACTTCCTTACAACCTTTAGGATTTTGTGCTGTTGAGGATCCTTTCAGTGGGCTGTGTGACCCTATAAAGCTCTTAGTTGTTTCTCCTTTCCTTTTAACAGGATCAGATGTGTGGGAAGATTTTGCTTTGAAATGTTTCTATTCCAGCAAGAAGGCTCAGTTTTAAACACAGAATGTACTTGCATTAGCCCTGTGCTCTCAAACTTCCAAAAGGAAGGTCTTTTCTAAATTTGCTCAATTCTGTGAGTTTGTGTTTATTAACTCCCACTGTTTGCAAACTATTTTGCCATGAGCTACACATCATTTTAAAAGAGGAAGTTAGCTTTTAATCATTAGGCTGAAGTCAAGTGCTTCAGAAAATAGAAAGGCTTCAGCCTGAGAATTTAACAGGACAAAAGTCACAACAGGAAGGTAGGCGACTCTGGCTTTGCCTCTTGTTCAGCCTTTGGGTTTGTTCATTGTTTGCCCATCTCTTACATCCCTGTTTTGCACATGGCCTCACTTAACACTCTGGTCTGTATCAGTCAAATGAGCTACTCAGTCAAAATGGAAGAACTCTGTTAATACATGAACTTCCCATGTACAAAGATAGGAAAAAAGGCCTTATTCTCACTGCTATAAAATACACCATTGTGTGAATGAACCATAATTCATTTACTAATTCTCTCACTGATGGATAATGTCTGGGTTGTTTCCAGTGTTGTTTTTGTTTTCTTTTGTATTACAAGCAGTGCTGTAATGAATAACCTGGCACATCCTTCCTGGTGCACACGTACAAGTTTCACAAAGGCAACAGTTCTCAAAGTTTGGTGCAAGAACCCATAGGGGCCCCTGAAGCCCTTTTAGGAGGTTCATGAGATCAATACTATTTTCATCATAATTTTCACTTTCATTCATCAGTTAGGCACACACTGATGAGTTTTTCCAAGGCTGTATGATAAATACACAATTATCCGAAAAGTCTATTGAAATGCTCCTACCATTTCTAATTATATATTTGTATGAGGCAGTCTTCTGTTAAAGCCAGTCAATAAAGAGATTTGCAAAATGTAAACAATGTTACTCATCTCCTTAAATTTGAAAGTATATATAGGGACTTCCCTGGCCATTGGTTAAAACTCCATACTTCCATCTCAGGGGACACAGGTTCATCCTCAGGTCAGGGAATTAAGATCCTACATGCCACACAGTGTCGCCAATCATTGAACGAAAAAACCCAAAACCAAATAAAGTATACATACTTCTTTTTCATAAAATATGTTAACATGTACTGGGTTTCAATCGAAAAATGGGCAAAAGACCTAAATAGACATTTCTCCAAAGAAGAAATACAAATGACCAATAGGCACGTGAAAAGATGCTCAACATCGCTCATTATTAGAGAAATGTAAATCAAAACTACAGTGAGGCACCACCTCACGCTGGTCAGAATGGCCATCATTAAAAACTTTACAAATAACAAATGCTGGAGAGGTTGTAGAGTAAAGGGAACTCTCCTACACTGTTGGTGGGAATGTAATTTGGTGCAGCCACTGTGGAAAACAGTACGGAGGCGCCTCAGAAAGTTAAAAATAGAATTACCATATAATTCAGCAATCCCACTCCTGGGCCTATATCCAGACAAAACTCTAATCCTAAAAGATACACGTACCTCATTGTTCACAGCAGCCTTGTTCACAATAGCCAAGATGTGAAAACAACCTTAATATCCATCAACAGATGAATGGATAAAGAAGATGTGGTACATATATACAATGGAATACTACTCAGCCATAAAAAAGAATGAAATGCCATTTGCAGCAACATGAATGCAACTAGAGATTATCATACTAAGTGAAGTTAGTCAGAAAGAGAAAGACAAATACCATATGATATTATTCATGTGTGGAATCTAAAATATGACACAAATAAACCTAAATATGAAACAGAAACAGACTCACAGACATAGAGAACAGACTTGTGGTTGCCAAGGAGAGGTAGGTTGGGGGAAGGATGGATTGGGAGGTTGGGATTGGCAGCTGAAAGCTATTAGAATGGATAAACAACAAAATCCTACTGCATAGCACAGAGAACTATATTCAAAATCCTATGATAAATCATAATGGAAAATAATATAAAAATAATGTATATATAACTGAATTGCTCTGCTATATTGCAGAAATCAACACAACATTGTAAACCAACCATACTTCAACTAAAAAAACGTGCTGACACTTAATGAAGTTTTGCAGGTATTCACGTGTGTGTGTGTGTTTAATTAAAAGAGAGGCGATTTTTGGGCTGTCTTATTTATCCCCACTTGTTCTACAGACATGGGCATGAAATCAAACCAATAAACAAGATGAAAAATTGCTTCTAAAAAAAAAGTGCTGAGTTTATTTTTAAATTAGTTAATATTTTTAAACATTTCAATTTCTAAAATAGTAAATATGATAGATGTAACCCACATAAACTAAAGTTCTTTGGTATGGGATCTCCAATACTTTTTAGGAGGATAAGTCCTGAAGCCAAAGAGCTTGAGAGCCAACGCCCTAGGGTACACACCTAAGAGTGGAACTGAAGAGCGACAGGGTAGGTACACATCCAGCTTGAAGTGATAAACCTCATAATCGCCAAACATTAAATTTTGCTTGATATTATTTATATAGAAGCTCACTCAAAAAAAAATCAAGAAAATTAAAGTATATATAGCTCAGAAATGCATGCATATTTGCTAAAACTGAAAACAAAATAGAGAGGCCAATGTTAGGCTCAAAATACTAGACTACCTTTTGTGAGAAAGCAAGTGGATAACTGGGAGGAAGCTGATTGGATTTGTTCTTTTTAAAAATTCTTTTCCATTATAGTTTATTACAAAATATTATGTATAGTTCCTTGTGTTATATAGTAGTACTTTGTTGTTTATCTATTTTATGTATAGTATTCTGTATCTGCTAATTCCAAACCCCTAATTTATCTCCACCCACCCTCCTCCTCCCTCCATGGATTAGTTCTTAGGCTCAATGTTTATTATTATGGTTTATAACTTACAGATATTCTGCATTTGTCTTTTAAATCTATTAAGTATTTATATAATTTTTTTATTTACTAAAAATAAGAATAAGAAACAGTTTCTGCCCTCAAGGGGCTTCTACTCTGCTCCTTAGGTCAAATTCCTTTTCCCTGTAGGGTTTCAAACAGCTGAGAAGCTGATCCAGGGCTTAAAGGATCAGCTCTATTGTTGGTAAAGCTAGATTTGAGAAAGTGGACACCAAATGGTTTCTCCTTCTTTCTCATCTGATCCAGGTGGTCACATGCAAACTGGAGGTAATTTGCTGAGCCCTTCCGGAGTGGCAGGGCCTCCTTGGTAGAGGACAAGGCAGGAGAGAAACCACTGAAAGGAAAAAGAGAAGGGGGCCCCCTTCCTGGAAAGCAGAGTGGAGTCCCTTGGACAAGGCACACCTGAACCATCAGGATGCTGAGCAGGCGGTGACAGATGCTGTGAGAGGGCCAAGAGCAGGTGAGCAGTGCCAGGCAGAGGCTTTTTTTTTTTTCTCAGCTAACAGTGTGATGGAAAGCTTCCCAGAGGAGGCCACAAACATTTTGCCTCCACAAGAAATGAAGTGGGGTCTGGGCCAGCAGTGGGGAAACAGTGAATACTAACACAGAGGCTGAAGTGGCAAGACTGGTCAGCGGGCTGAGGGCTGAGCTGGGGCTTCTGTGATTCTCACAGAACACAACTGGCTTCTCTGGACACTATGGTCACATGAAGGTGAGTTTAACAGGGAGGGGTCACAAGGCTGGGAAAGGCAGATATGTGTGTGGGACCCCTCCCACGCTGTCTCCTCCCCAGCTGTAGGAAAATCCTTCTAGCTGCTGCTTCCTGGGCAGGCACAGGGAGACGGCACAGGGGTGGTGCCCTAAAGCAGAGTCCCCATTTCACCCCCCCAAGAGGGTGAGTCTACCAGGTGACCTGAGCCTGTGACCTGGTAGCCTGCCAGCTTCTTGACTTTGGGCAAGGAGCAAGAGAAGCCACACTGAAGGAAAATCTACCTTCTATGTGTTGGGGTCTTGTTTCTATGCATCATTTTCTTTGTGTTTTGTCCTCATGACAACTCTGTGAGGTGGGCGCTAATATATCCTGTTCACAGATGAGAAGTCTGAGGGGCAGGGCACGTATGGAGTTTACCCAAAGTCATGCAGGTTTTAGGGGATGGCACTCAAGATGCTAGTTCTGTATGTCTCTCAAGGTGGTAGCCCTTCTATTATATTAATTTACCCTTCTGGGCCTCAGTTTCCCCTTCTATAAAATGGGAATAATGTCTCTGTCTCAGATTCATCATGAAGACTAACTGCATAACCTAGCACAGTGACTGACCCTCCTTTGCTTCCCTTCCAGACCCAGGTGCAGGGTCAGGCCACACCCTGAGGTTGCCTGTCTATACCTCTCTGGGCCTGGCTATTCTCAGCTACTATCAAGACAGGGATCTGTCCAGAGATGGCTGGAACAGGAGTTCCACGGTTCATTTTATATCATTAATGATCTCATGTTTCTGAAGGTGGTCCCTGATTTAGTCGCTAAGTTGTGTCTGATTCTTTGTGACCCCATAGACTGTAGCCCACCAGGCTTCTCTGTCTATAGGAGTTCCCAGGCAAGAACACTGGAGTGGGTTGCCATTTCCTTCTCTAGAGCATCTTCCTGACTCAGGAATCAAACCCTGGGTTCTCCTGCATTGCACTGCAGGTGAATTCTGTACTGACTGAGCCACCAGGGATGTTTCTGAGTTACAGTGTTTGCTTCACTGACTTTTGAGGAGCCCACCTCCCTCCTTCCTTCAGCCCTCTCCTATTCACCCTCATTCACACCCAGGCCCAACTCATATCCAGCTGTCATCACAGACTATCACTTTCAACTTGATTCAAAGCCAGTTACTTACCACAGGCAGCGACTATGAGAAACCACAGTGGACTCACAAAGCAAAGAGAATCCCCGCCCCACAAACTAAGGAAGGGGCCCCAGTACTGAGCTTGCCTCCTCTTAGACACGCTTCATCAGGGTTGCATTTAAAGGGCCAGTGGCCCTTATTTGAAAGGCTGGTTAGTCATCTGCCAAGTCCATTTGCTTTGATTCTATTTAATTAGATTTAACTCCTTTCAACAGTTAAGTACCAGATGCTGGGCAAGGCTAGTGTGTTTAGCCTGCTGAAACTTCGCTCCTCAGAAAACAACTTCGTTAGGGAATTAATTTCAGAAGTGGAGTTTGATTCACAGATATTTTTAAGACAAGAGATAGAATGAGAGGGAATTGGAGGCTCTGTGAGTTTTATTATTATTGAGGGGTCTAGTTCTCTTGCCCATCACACCGAGTCCCCTGAAATCGAGTTCCTCTGTTGAGTTTATGGTTAACTTCTCTATCCAAAACCTTAGTCCCCGTCTTGTCCCACATCTGTTCCCCTTGGGGTTGAGGAGTATCAATGAAAAGAGGGGACTGAAACTGAGTAGAACCCTGTGGGACACTCCCAAGTACAACAGCCCCTTTGTGCTCCCCTTTATTGTTCATAGAAAAGGCTTTGCCTCCTAGGCCTTCCCTGAGATCCAAAGAGTAGGCTCAAGCAGTTACTAAGTAGGAAAAAGAGAAGGAATGCAGAAACAAAGGAAAGCAGTTAAACAAGGAAAGTAATGATAATAGTTCAGCAATAAAACTATTATACCTAGTCCCAGTCCCAGTTCCTCCACAAGGGATACACAGAGCAATCTGATATGCATCTTCGAGAGCTGTTCTGCAGGAACTAAGACTGCTCTCTCCCTCCCCACCAAGTCACCAACCCAGTGGATGTTGACTACTACACACTGAACACAATCACATAGACCCCAGACTGGTTGGAACCAGAAGGCTGATAATGGAAATTCCTGAAACATTGCCCTGTTACTTCATCACCAACCAATCAGAAAAAAGCCACACACCCTGCATCCCTCACCCTAAATTTTTCCTTTGAAAACCCTTCCCTGAAATCTATGGGAGAGTTAGGTCTTTTGAGGATGAGCAGCTCACACTCCTTTGCTTGGACCTAACTAAGTTCAGTTCTGTAATAAGACCACTGAGCCTTACCAGGGAGAGGCAGAATTCATTCACGTTGAACCCTAAACAGGCCGTGCTGCTGTAGAACCCAACTTGGGTCTGCTCATCCCTCATGCAGCAAATCCAATCTACTGAGACTAGGTTGTAGTGAAGGAAAGTACATTGTTAATTGCAGGCACCAAGTGAAGAGAACAGGTGTCACATGCTCAAAAGCCCTAAACTCTGCCACAGCTTTCAAGTAAAGGCTATTTTCCCCCCCAGAGTTTTTGGTGAGGTATTTGAATATCTTTATGGCTTCGGCAGGCAAAGGAGGACAAAGCAGGCTCCTGCCTCTCAAAAACTATGTGTTCCCCCCAGGCAAGTCTTTTTAAATGCAATGTTTGGGGTGACGGCTGTGGGGTGCGTGATTTTCTTCTGACTGGTTGGTGGTGAGGAGGTAACAGGGCGATATTTCAGGAGTCTCAGTCATCAGTCTTGTGGTTCCAACCAGTCTGGGATCTAAGTGCTTTTCCTCAGTGTGTGGTTGCCACCTTCCACCTGGGTTGGGAATGAATGTCTTAATTCCTACAGAACAAATCAAAGATGTGTATCAGATGATGTATACCCCTCGAGGAGGAATCAGGACTCTGTTCTATTACTGAGCTATTATCATTACTTTCCTTCTTCAACTGCTTTTTGTTTGTTTCTGCATTCCCTTTCTTTCCTACTTAGCAACTGCATGAGTTTGCTCTTTGAAGCTCAGGGAAGGCCTAAGAGACTAAAGCCCTTTCCTACAAGCAAGAAACAGGGCACACGGAGGGGCTTTTGTTCCCAGGAAGGCCCCGCAGGGTCCTACCCAGTTTCAGCGTTACAGAGAGTTGCTCCTACAAAGTAGTTTAGAAACATGTGTTTGTGCCATGATGGAGCTGGAAAAGGAGAACTGAGGGAAAAAATACACAGCAAGGGGGAAAAACAAACAGATAAAGCCGTTCTAACAAGCATTCTCCCAACTGGATATGTCCCGTTCTGACATTTTGGCTCATACATGGAAAATGCATACTCTTCTATTTCGACTGAGCCTCAAGACAGTATCGGAGAAGGCAGTGGCACCCTACTCCAGCACTCTTGCCTGGAATATCCCAAGGACGGAGGAGCCTGGTAGGCTGCAGTCCATGGGGTGGTGAAAAGTTGGACATGACTGGGTGACTTCACTTAGACTTCTCACTTTCATGCATTGGAGAAGGAAATGGCAACCCACTCCAGTGTTCTTGCCTGGAGAATCCCAGGGAAAGCGGAGCCTAGACAGCTGCCATCTATGGGGTCACACAGAGTCGGACACGACTGAAGCGACTTAGTAGCAGCAGCAAGATAGTATGGAAAGAGTAAAAGATACCAAGTTTAGCTGGTAAAAATAAAATGACTTCAGCTACTACTTTGCAGGAGAAACTATACCTGGCAGCCAGACCTTAGGAAGGGAAACAAAACAAGATGAAGGAAAAATCCCAGCAGAACTGAAGAATGTTTACGTTCTTGTGACCACAAATGTGAAGTAGGCTCGGAAGCCAGTGGGAGTTGAAGAAAATAGAGTTAAGGTCGAGGCAGCGGCTGTAGAGCCCACTCCTGGTTCCCTGGCAATGGAGCATCACCTTACAGGAATGAAATAATATTGAGAAGAAACCCACAAGCACAGGAGCATTTCCAGGTCTACAGACTTGCTGTTTCTCCCTCTGACTTGGGCCTAGGGTAGGCGGGAAACAGGTAAGGTAGCTGTGTACGGCTTTTACTCATTGGCACCACTGCCTGGGAGGAAACTTTGGGAACCCAGGACTGGCACAGATCCAGAGGGCAACCTCCTGGAGGGTGCCTGAGAGGCTGGGATCAGAGACCTACATCAGCCTGATCATTCAGGAAAGGTCAGAGGCAGAAGGGCCTGAGTCTACTCATTAGCTGGCTAATAACTCATGAGCTTGTCATGGAGATGTCATGGAGAAGACAAAACGAACGGGACGACATCCATGTCCCCAAGGTGAAGGGGAAGCAGATGCATACACACAATTAACTGTAATATAAGCCACATCGAGGAGTGTGAGCCAAGCACTGCAGGGACCCTTTTCCTCTTCGGTATTCTCCTCCTTATACAGCCATGTTTTTATAGGAAAAAAAACTGAGCAAATAATAAGCAAAAGGCAACAATTAAGGCCATTCTGTATTATACCACCTAGAGAGGACTGTCATTAACATTTTGGAGTATATCTTTTCAGACCTTTTTCTTATACAAATATATACATGGGTTCAAAACATGTATATGGTCTATTTATAGATATCTTTCTGAGACAGAATTATACACTATATATAGGATTTTTACCTTTTGGCATCTCTCAACACACCATGAATATCTTTTCAATTAACACATATACACTGGCATCAATCATTTTAATATCTGCGTTGCATCCACTATTTGACTATAATTTAGTTAATAATAATAAGGTAAAAATAGATGGGGGGGTTCCTGTCCTTCCCCTTGAGTCAAGTGAGGGGGTGGGGCTCCAGGGGCAACACTCAGAGAACCTGATACATATTTCTTACAGTTTTTGGAGCCAGCATTGGTGTCAGATCCTGCCTAAGAAGTCTAAAGGGCAAACGCAAGGTGGTTGGCGGTTGATGGACAAGATAAAGGAGAGGGGCTGCTCAGATCAGCCTCTAGTCCCAGGGTTGCCAGGTGAGGATGTAAGAGCATTTCCCAGGGACCAACCACACACTGGAGAGAAACAACTTGCTTGGTGATTGCATCAACATAAAGGTTACAGTGGATAAAGAAGTTTAGACTTAATTTCGATGCTAATGAGGACCTATTGGGAGGTTGAGATGGGAAACCTGGCTGAAAGAGGAATCTACTGATTATATATAAGACTACAGGAGGCAGGGGAGACTAGAGGACATGGAGTCAGTTCAGAAGCTGTTAACCAAAGTCTGAAAACAAGGTTCCCTCCTTCCAGGGGATTTAGAGGATTGGGTTCAAGTCTGGTCTCTACCAGACTTGATGAACTTAGATCACTCACTTCACTTTCCTGAGCCTTAATATCACTTCTATAACAAGGGCATAAAGACAACCCCAAAGGACTTCCCTTGTTGTCCAATGATAAAGAATCCACCTGCCAATACAGGGGACGTGGGTTCAATCCCTGGTCTAGGAAGATTCTGTGTACGGTGGGGCAACTAAGCCCATGCACCACAGCTACTGAGCCTGCATGCCCTAAAGCCTATGCTCTGAAACAACAGGAGCCACCACAATGAGAAGTCCTCACACCACAACTAGAGAGTAGCCCCTGCTTGCCGCAACTAGAGAAAGCCCAAATGCAGCAACAAAGACCCACTGCAGCCAATTAGAAAACAAACCAACCCCAAGGAGTGATGAAAATTCTTTGCTTTGGAACCTGCTAAAGGTGATGGTTGCACAATCTAGTGAATGTGCTAAATGCCACTGAAGTGTACACAATTATAATACTTAATCCCATGTTATGTGAATTTCACCTCAATTAAAAGACAAAAAAGAAAATAACCCAAGAGTCTGGTGGGTTTGTTTTCATAATCACCCTTATGTGGGCCAACACGAAACTAGCTTTCTTCCCATACTTGCATTAGCCCTTCTTGGCCCAGGATCTCTCCATTGCCTCAGAGCCGGCAACTTATCTGGGTCCCCTTAACATTGTCCAGGCTTGCAGTTCAACCTGGTCATTAAAATCTCAGTCTCTGTGCCGTTTATAATTTCAGTATCATTCCTCCCACACACAGAGTATGCCTGTGCTCCACTGAGGAAGGCGGGCTGAGTGGTTAATCACAGTAGGAGGTTGCATAACTGGTTTGCAGTAACTTTGCTGGGGCTTCCCTCGCCTGAGTCATCACCTTCTGGCTCCTGGCCATGGCCTCATCTGGGTGTGGCCAAGAGCAGGAGGGCCAGATTCTCCACCTGCTTCAGTCAGGACTGTCCCAAAAGAGGCGGTCTCCCCATGGGCATTGTAATAAGCTTTCCTCCAGCAGCATTCACACACTTAATTTCGATGCTAATGAGGACCTATTGGGAGGTTGAGATGGGAAACCTGGCTGTAAGAGATGAATCTACTGATTGTATATAAGACTACAGGAGGCAGGGGAGACTAGAGGACATGGAGTCAGTTCAGAAGAGAGGGGCTGTTGGGGGTTGAAGACTGGTCGTCCCTCCTCTCAGTGCTAGCTCTGCTGGATGACCATCTGGCAGCCTGAGGCTCTCCCTTTCCCCACCACCACCACCCAACTGATGTCTAACATCCTTCTGGGAGTCCTTCCCTGTGTCTTCCTAGCTCCCGCTCGCCCCAGCTACCTAGGGTGAAGTCACCCTGCTGAATTCCAACCCAGAACTTGCTTTTTCACTCGTCACTCATTAAGAGACACATTAAATGTCCTCCCCCTCTGGCTTCATGCTCAATTTTTCATTGACTCACAGCTAACATTTTCTTTCGATGACTTAACAAGGACAGATGACAGGCATGGTCGATGGCTCCTCCCTCACTTGTCCCTGGTCTGCCACAGTCATACATGGTAGACTCTAGGAACTTAGCCACTGAAGAAAAATGGATGGCAGAGAGGGAAAAAAAGGAAATTGATCTTAACTTTTGTCCCCAAGACAGCCTAAGTTAACTGAGAGCACACCCACCAGACCCTGAGATGCCAGCACTTTAGACCTTCTGACTCTTCTGAAGGGAACTGTTACAGGGAGATGTGGACACAAAGAGCAGGGGCTTTTCAGATTGGAATGGAAGAGGCTGAGAGGCCCATCCCACGCCCTGCTACTGGCAGCTAAGGCTAAAAGTGCTTACGATACTGAAATCAAGGTACAAGATACGCAGCGCAGTAATCTCCTCTTCCACTTTTCTGCATAAAGAACTCCTATCTATTCCACCAAGTCCAACTAACTACCACACTTCTGGGGACCTCACCCACTCACCGAGGGGCAGGCAGGACTCCCTCCTCTGTGTGCCCCATGGGGTGCACCAAGGATCCATGAAGCTCTGGGTGTGGAAAGGCAGAACCATTAAGAGAGGGCACCTTCTCGGTCCCCTGCGACTGTGCCCCTTGGAAGATCCCTGGACGTCAAATACATACGTTCTAAGCCACCATATTAAAAATATGTAGGGACATCCCTGGTGGGCCAGTGGCTAAGACTCCATTCTCCCAATGCAGGGGGCCCAGGTCTGGTCCCTGTTCAGGGAACTAGATCCCACATGCCTCAACTAAAAGACTTTGCATGCCCTAACTAAGACCCAGTGCGGCCAAGTTAATTAATTACTCAAAACACCATATTTATCTGGTTGGGCTTTGTTAGTCGCTTGTGCCTATCCCCGAACTGTTAGCTCTTTGACAATAATTTTTTTTTTAAAGCGTAGGCACAATACCTCATAATGCTGGGCACAACAGTAGGCACTGGACAGATATGCCAGGCTGAGGCTGTCTTCCCCCAAGCCCACAACCTGGCCAGGAGGGCTGGCACCTTGCTCTTCAAAGCAGCACAGCAATTAGCTGGGCCTAAGCTGAGGGCCCGGCTGGCGGCGGCTTCCTCCTCAGAAACCCCTGAGACCCTGTTTGCCTTCACCTGCTCCCAGCAGCTCTTCCTGCCAACCCTTCCAGAGTCCTGGCACCTTTCCCCTGCTCACTCAGTCCCCGACAATGGCTTTGCTCCTCCCACCACCTCCTGGCAGCTCCCCAGCACTGACCACTGCATGACTGACCCAGGGTTTGTCTTAGAAGGTCAGCCTTTGGGCCTCGTGTGTGGGCCGAGCTCAATAAACTCATCTCTGAGTTAGAAAGAACATCAGTGATGTGAGCTGATGGGTCAGCGGTGGTGGAAAAGAGCAGGGACAGACCTGGGGTCACATTGGGGCTCAGCTCCTAGCTGTCTGATCATAACTTCCCAGAATCTCTGTTTTGTCCACTGTTCATGAAAATTATAACACACACACACACACAGGCCCGAATTCATAGGGATAATGTGAAGAGTAAACACTGTGACACATACTAAGCTCCTGGCTGTGTGCTGATACATGGCAGATTCTCAAAAAGTGCTCACTTCCTTCCTTTCCTCCTTCCAGCTAAGTCTCTTCCAAGTCCAAAACACTACAAGCCTTTGAAACACACATTCCCATGTTAAACTATAACTTGGGAAGGCTACCAAACTGCTAGAAAGTGGATCTTCCCAGAGGAACAAGGATCTCAGGCGACAGAGACAACCTCTGTGTGCCCACAGGTCAGGAGAGGGTGCTGAAGGTGCAAGAGCTCACACATCACACCTGAGCACAGAGATGAAGGCAGGGTCAGTCCACAGAGAATCAACAAGTGAGCGAAAGCTGGGGAGACCCTGGAATGACCGTGAGGTCAGAGAGAAAGAGACGGCAGTGACCCAAGAATGGATGAGACTGCACACCACTGAGAGCAAAGGGTTCAGCCAGGGACCCTCTGTGCCCCAACAGCCTCAGACTCCCAGAAGACAGAGGGAAGAAAGGAGGAGGCACGTGCTTCAGTTTTCTCTTCAGACCCAGGAAATGGGGAGATTTGAGAGATTCCTAACTGAACAGAACGGCAGGGTCAGGGTTGGGTGAGCCAGAGTCAAGTCACTGTCCTCCCACAGGGCAGTGGCTCTGAGAGTGATCCCCGGACCAGCGTGGCCTCAGCATCACCTGGGTTTGTCATAAATGCTGATCAGCAGCGCCCGCCTCAGACACGTCAATGTATTTGCTGTTGTCTAGTTGCTAAGTCATCTTCGACTCTTTGCAACCTCATGGACTGTAGCCCACCAGATTCCTCTGTCCATGGGATTTCTCAGGCAAGAACACTGGAGTGGGTAGCCATTTCCTTCTCCAGGGGATCTTTCCAACTCAGGGATCAAACCCACATCTGTATTGGCAGGTAAGGTCTTTACCACTGTACCACCTGGGAAGCCCACATCAATATACAGACCCAGCCATCTGTATTCTAATAAACCCTCTGGGTAATGCTAATTCTTGCGCAAGTTTTGAGAACCATCGCCTTGGAGAAGGCTTTTATTCACTTACCTGAAATTTCCTTCCCATTTTGAAATGGTAGGAGGTGGCATAATACTGGAATGGTCATAACCTTTCAAGACCAGAAGACCTCAGTTCAGACACAGACTCTGCTTCTAAATGGCTGGGTGGCCTTGGGCAAACCCACCAATCTCTCTGAACCCTGATTTTCTCAAGCATAAAATATCTGCCTTGCAGGATTAACTGGTTAAGGTTGGAGAGAACGTGCAGAAAGCATTTAGCTGAGTGCCTGACACACAGTAGCTGCTCATCATCATCACTATCATAACCACCCTGACTGTGAAGAGGCCCCTGGATGAGTAAGAAGTGGAGATGCATTAAGGGTAATCACCAGGCCACGTGGGGATCATCTGGCTGCATGAGTGTTTAATAAGCTGCTCAGAGTGCCCCTTGATGCCACTTGTCGCCTGGCTGCACCCTTATTAAGCCAGGAACGACTTAAAAAATATAATAATTCCTTTCACATTTGATGACAAACAAATATCTAATTTGGATACAGCAAACAAAACAGCCAAGGAGAAAAACCACTCTTGCTACAGTGCAACCCAGCCATGTTCCTGCCCCACCCACTTCCCCTTTCCTCTCAGGTAAGTCTCTTAAGCCCACAGTGGCACCAGGCAAATATTTGTCAAATAGTGAATGAACGGACTGGCTCAATTTGGTTTGAAAATGCCCAACGGTCATGCAATGAAAGGAACCACTGGTGGCGGGGCCTTTAGCCTCCTGGGGTGGAGCTGGGGCGGCACTGGCCACCGCGGCCAGGCGGAGAGCGCGGCGGCATCCTGGGGAGGCAGGCGCCGAGAGGGCAGGAAGAGGCCGCTCTGGCCAGGACCGGGAACGGAGGTGGCTTTTTTAAGTTTAGTGCAGGCCTTTCACCGTGAGAAGGCACGTGGCCCTCCACCCCTAGCTGTATGAGTCAGCCTGTGGTCCACCCTCCAGGCCTGCTGGGGCTTGCCCATGCTGGAAGGTCCAGTGTCCTGTGGCCCCTGCAAGGCAGGGTGAACTGGAATCAGAGCACCGAGACTGGTGAGCCCATCTGCTTCCCCATGGGTTGGAGGTGGGGGATGTGTACCTCATCCTTCTCGTTCTGCCCTTGGCATCTTGTTTCACTCCCCAAACGCTGTACGATTTTCGTCTGTGGCCTGGCTGCCATCCCCCTCTGCTCCATTTATCCTCCCCAGCTGTGTCCAAAATGGATCTTATCATCCACTCCCTGCTCACAGAATAAAGTCCCAGCGTCTTAGCAGGGCATTCATACTTTGTAATTTGTCCCCAGCCTGAATGCCCAGCTTTACTGCTCACAGCCAGGCCTCATCCACACCTGCCCCCTGCCTGCCGGTGCCCTGCTCTTTCATACCACTGACTGCTGACCAGAAGGCCTTTCCTCCTGCGGTCCACCTGGAGAACTCGGATACCTCTTTCTGAAGCCTGCTCAAATGTAGCTTTCTGTGAAATGGGCCCGCCAGCACCCAAGCATCTTCCTGAATACTTTCCCAAGTTTTCACTCAACCTAGGGGTCTCCTTTTCTAACCACAAATTCCTAATATTCTTTAGGACATGGCTCTAGTATTGCTTTAAAATTTTTGTAACTTTTTTTTTACATAGTTTCAAACTTAAAGCAAACTTGCAAGTATAGGACAAAGAATTCTAGCACATCTTCCACCCAGATTCCTGGGTAAAAGAGAATATTAACGTTTTCCTACATTTGCTTTATTTAACCTTCTAGATCTCTTCCTCGCTATGTGTTTGTAAAATTTTTTTCTGAATAGCTTATGAGTTATTTGCAGACATTATACTCCTCTATTCCTTCAATGTGTATGTTTTCTAAAACCAAGGACCTTCTCTTATGTCCTAATTATCAAAGTTAGGGAATTAACTTTGATACCAATTATTATCTAATATACAGACCTTATTCAGATTTTACAAATTATCCTTTAAAATTATCCTATAAAGCCCTTTATAGCAAGGAAAATTCCCAGATCATCACTGCATTTAGTTGCTATGTCCCTTTAGTATTGTTTAATCTATAACACTTCTCTGGTCGTTTTTTTTTTTTTGGTCTTTCCTAACAATGGACATTTTTGAAGTATCTAGGCCAGGTATTTTGTAAAATGTACCTCATTTCAGGTTTGTCTGATGTTTGCTCATGATGATTTATGCTGTACAGACTTGGCTGGGGTACCCCAAAGGCGATGCTGGGTTCATCTCAGCGTATCATATCAGAAGGTATATGATGTCACTCTGTCCCATTCCTGGGGATGTTAAGGGACTCTCAGCCTTCCTGGGATCTGGTACCTGAGATACAGAGATACAGGAAAATGAGGAACAAAACCAACTGATGATCCTCTCCTATGTGCCAGGCTCTGTGGCCACTTCTCATCCAAGCCTCACAGCAACCTTATAATTTAGCGGTGGTTGTGCTCATTTTACAGGTGTGCTCAGTGAAGATGAACAATTTGCCTAAGGACACTTGACTGGTAAGTAGCAGATCAGGATTCAAATCCAGGCCTGCCACTTTTCATAACACTGAGGCACTGGAGACAATGGACAGTCAACAACGATGACTGGATGTTTAAAACAAACAAATCTAACACCAGGACCATTGAAAAACTTAACACCCTCCTACATCAATGAGGATGTTTTTTATTCATTTACCCCTTCAGCAAATATTTATGGTGAGTCTGCTATGTACCATGCAGTGTCACAGATCACAGAGATACAGTGGTGAACAAACAGCGTACATTCTAGCGGGACTCTGCAAATACCAGCAAATCCAGCTAAAGTGCTTAAAGAGTAACACAAAGGCTAATAATAGAGCTGATCCAGGGTTGGTTAATTCAGCAGCTCAAAGACGTCCTGGCTAGGATTTGTGTTCTCTGAAATAAAGGGGATATTCCTGTCATGGTCTCTTTTTAGATGGGAAAAGAAAGTCTTGCTAGAATCTTCCTAGCCAACTTTCCTTCCACCTCCCTAGCCAGACTATGTCACTAGCCTACACCAATTCACTATATGGCCAGAGTAATGAGCTGCCACTCCGGGCTCAGGAATTCTAGATTGTACCCCTACCACCCACACCATCTCCAGGCTCAGCATTCCCCAAACCACTTTGTTATCAGAAGAGTAAGAAGAGAGTGAACAAAAATTAGTTTTCTTTAAAGAAACAAAAAGGACTTTGCCCTAAAGAAGCAAAGAGGACTGGACTTCCCTGGTGGTCCAGTGGTTAAGAGTTTGCCTTCCAAGGCAGGGGGTGTGGGTCGGAGTTAAGACCCCCACATGCCTTGGGTCCAAAAAACCAAAATGTGAAACAGAAGTGATATTGTAACAAATTCAATAAAGACTTTAAAAATGGTCCACATAAAGAAAGTCTTTAAAAAAAAAAAAGAAGCAAAGAGGCGGAAAGGATGCTGAGTGTGCATTTGATAATATTTTCAAATCTCCTATTCCCTAATTTACTGAATATTTATAGACTCTTGGTTATGCAAATATAAGTTTGTGTCATTGCTATTCCCATAGAATCCTCCGTCATGATCTAGAAGTTCCAAGATCCCCATGGATAGCAAAATCTGAGGATGCTTAAGTCTCTTAAATAAAATGAATTCAGAACCCACAGATAGGGAGGATCAACTGTATTCATCATATCAAGTTCTACTTTGTTTTTCTTACTAAGTCATACAATGTCTCTCTCTTTATCCCTGTATCTCTTGTCTCATTCCAAAATATGGTACCTTTTGGTAAAGGTACAGAATCTTATCCAGGGGAGGTTTAAGAATATTTATTAATAATAACTGGTTCTAGAATGTGTACCGACCATGGCACAGGGTGGGATCCTGGAGAGTCCTGTCGGACCAGGCACTCACATTTAGTTGCTGGATAGGAGATCTAGGAAGATCCTAGTGGAGGGGTCAGGGAGGATCCGAGGAGGAAACTCAGCCCCTACTATTTCCAACGATATGGAATTATTTATTTCAGTATTTTTTAAAGCTTATTTTTATTGAGGTATAACTGAACCATTAACATTAGTTTCAGGTGTACAATATAATGATTCAGTATTTGTATAACATGAAATGATCACAAGTCTAGTTAACATATGTCCCCTTAGTTACTAGTATTTTTTTTTCTTGTGATGAGAAGTTTTAAGATTTGCTCTCTTGGCAACTTTCAAGAATGCAATACAGTATTATCAACTACAATCACCATGCTGAATATCACATCCTGGTGACTTATTTTACAGCTAGAAGCTTGTACCTTTCAACCCCTTTCACTCATTTTGTTTATTCCCCACCACCACCTTGCCCCAACTCCCACCACTGATAACTACCAACTTCTTCTCTATGTTTATGAGCTTGGGTGTTTTATTGTTTTTTAGATTCCACATACGAGATCACGTGGTATTTGTCTTTCTCCCTCTCTGATTTCACATTAATATCCTCAAGGTCCGTCTGTGTTGTCCTAAATGCCAAGATTTCATTCTTTGTTATGACTAACATTCTGTTATATATTTGAGATATATACATATACACACACACACACATACATATATATGTATATACATCTTATATCTTCTTTATTCATTTACCCATCAATGGATATTAGTCTTATTTCCATGTCCTGACTACCATAAGTAATGTAATAAACAGGGGTGCAGATGTCAAGTTAGTATTTTCATTTTCTTTGGCTATATACCCAGAAGTGAAATTGTTGGATCATATGGAAGTTCTATTTTTAATTTTCCGAGGAACCACCATACTCTTGCCCATAGATGCTGCACCAGTTTAATTCCCACCAGCAGTGCACGTGGGCTCCCTTTTCTCCACATCCTTGCCAAGACTTATTTCTTGTCTTTCCAATAACAGCCATTCTAGTAGGTATGACGTGATCTCGTTGTGGCTATTTCCCTGATGATGACTGATGTGGAACATCCTTTCGTTGGCCATCCATATGTCTTCTTTGGAAAAATGTCTTTTCAGACAGGCCCATTTTAAACTCAGATTGCTTGCCTTTTTGCCATTAAGCTGTATGAGTTCTTTAAATATTTTGGATATCAACCCTCTATCAGATATGTGATTTGCAAATATTTTCTGCCATTCAGTAGGTTGCCTTTCACTTTGTTGATGGTTTCCTTTGCTGCATAGTAGCATTTTAGTTGTATATAGTCCCACTTGTTTATTTTTGCTTCTATTACTTTTGCTATTTCAGCATTTTAACAGCCAGCGTGATGGTGCCCTTGTGACGAACTGCACACCAGCTGAGTCTTCGGCGACCGTCCCGTGTCAGGGCTGTATAACTACAGCACGGTCCTCCCAGTGTTCGCCCCGGTCAGACATTTGGGCTGCTTCCAGTTTTAGCTGCAACATGGAGCTCAGTTCTAAGCATCTGCATACGTACCTTTATTTTTTATATTTCACAATACATAAAATGTATGTATTTATAAATATATATCTCATATTTTTGTTTCCTTGGAACCCATTTCCCAAAGCGGTGTTTCAAGGTCAAATGGTATGATCAGTTTGGTCATTTGATTTAGTGATTTAAAAAGCACTCAAGCTGGCGGAAATTATATTGTAGATTTGTTCACAAATCTTCAAAAAATGAAAGCCTATCTGCTGGTTACTCCTTACAACTATAACTGGTGGAAATTAATAATCATTAGACATCATCATCCCCTTGGATCACTGCCTTGTCATGGCGAAGGGGCTTGTGCAGCTCAGTGAAGTGGCGAGCCACGCGTAGGGCCATCCAAGACAGACGGGTCACAGCGGGGAGTTCTGACAAAACATGATCTGCTGGAGGAGGGAATGCCAAACCACCTCAGTATACTTTACATGAGAACCTCATGAATTGTATAAAAGGGACAAAAAGATATGACATCGAAAGATGAGTCTCTCAGGTTGGAAGGTGTCCAGTATGCTACTGGGGAAGAGTGGAGGAGAACTAATAATAGCCCCAGAAAGAATGAAGTGGCTGGGCCAAAGGAGAAACAATGCTCAGTTGTGGACATGTCTGGTGATGAAAATTCCATGCTGCAAAGAACAGTATTGCATAGGCACCTCAAATGTTAGGTCCAGGCATCAAAGTAAATTGGACATGGTCAAGCAGGAGATGGTAAGAATAAACATTGACATCTTAGGAATCATCAACTAAAATGGGTAGGAATGGGAGAATTTAATTGAGATGACCATTATATCTACTACTGTGGACAAGAACCCCATAGAAGAAATGGAGTAGCCCTCATAATCCACAGAAGAGCTGTATACAGTCAGCAAAAACAAGACCTGGAGCTGACTGTGGCTCAGATCATCAGCTTCTCATAGCAAAATTCATGCTTAAACTAAAGAAAGCAGGGAAAACCACTAGGCTAGCCAGGAACGAATTAAATCAAATCCCCTATGAATATGCAGTGGAGGTAACACATGGATTCGAGGGATTAGACCTAGTTAACAGAATACCTGAAGAACCATGGATGGAGGTCTGTAATATTGTACAGGAGGCAGCTAACAAAACCATCCCAGAGAAAAGGAAATGCAAGAAGGCAAAAGGGTTATCTGAGGAGGCTTTACAAACAGCTGAAGAAAGAAGAAAAGTGAAAAGCAAGGGAGAAAGGGAAAAGTATACCCAACTAAATGCAGAGTTCCAAAGAATAGCATGGAGGACAAGAAGGCCTTCTTCAAGGAACAATGCATAGAACTAGAAGAAAACAATAGAAGAGAAAGGCTAGAGATCTCTTCGGGAAAACTGGAACTATCAAGGGAATATTTTACCCAAAGATGGGCACAATAAAAGATAGAAATGGTAGAGATCTAGTGGATGCTAAAGAGATCAAGATGAGATGGAAAGAATACATGGAAGAACTGGAAAAAAAAAAGATCTTTACAAACTGGATTACTACAGTGGTGTGGTCAGTCACCCAGAGCTAGACATTCTGGAATGTGAAGTCAGGTGGGCCTTAGGAAGCGCTGCTATTAATAAAACTAGTGGATGTGATGGATTGCCAGTAGAACTATTCAGAACCCTAAAGGATGATGCCATCAAGGTTTTGCATTCAATATGTCAGCAAATCTGGAAGATCCAGAAGTGGTCACAGGACTGGAGAAGGTAATCCTCATTCCATTTCCCAAGAAGGGTAATACTAAAGAATGTGCTAACCACCAGACAATTACACTCATCTCCCATGCTAGTCAGGTCATGCTTAAAATCTTGCATGCTAGGCTTTAGCACTGTGCAAACCAACAACTTCCAGATGTCCGAGCTGGGTTTAGAAAAGGAAGAGGAACCAGAGATCAAATTGCCAACATTCACTGGATCATAGAGACAACTGGGGAATTCCAGAAAATTATCTACCTCTGTTGTCTCGACTACCCTAAAGCCTTTGTGTGGATCACAGCAAACTGTGGAAAGTTCTGAAAGAGATGAGAATACCAGACCATCTCACCTGTCTCCTAAGAAACCTGTATGCAGGTCAAGAAGCAACAGTTAGAACCCTGTATGGAACAACTGATTGGTTCAAGACTGAGAAAGGAGTACAACAAGGCTACCTGCTGTCACCCTGTTTGTTTAACCTATACACTGAGCACATCATGAGAAGTGCCGGGCTGGAGGAGTTATAAGCTGGAATCAAAATAAGCAGGAGAAACATCAACAATCTCAGCTATGCGGATGATACCACTCTAGTGGCAGAAAGCAAAGAGGAACTAAAGAGCTTCTTGATGAGGGTGAAGCAGGAGAGTGATAGAGCCAGCTTAAAACTAAATATTAAAAAAAAAACAAACCACTAATATCATGGCATTACTTTTCATTACTTCACAGTAAATAGAAGGGGAAAATGTGGAAGTAGTGACAGATTTCCTCTTCTTGGGCTCTAAAATCACTGGGGATGGTGGAAGACGATTGCTTTTTGGCAAGAAAGCTATGACAAAACTAGACAGTATGTTGAAAAGCAGAGACATATACTCTGCTGACAAAAGTCCATATAGTCAAGGCTATGGTATTCCCCGTGGTCACGTATGGTTGTGAGAGCTGTAAAGAAGGCATAGTGCCAAAGAATTGATGCTTTTGAACTGTGGTGCTGGAGAAGACTCTGAAAGTCCCTTGGACAGCAAGGAGATCAAACAAGTCAATCTTAAGGGAGGGATATCAATCCTGAATACTCATTGAAAAGACTGATGCTGAAGCTGAAGCTCCAGTATTTTGGTCATCTGATGTGAAGAGCCAACCTACTGGAAAAGTCCCTGATGCTGGGAAAGACTGAAGGCAGAAGGAGAAGAGAGTTTCAGAGCGTGAGATGGCTGGATGGCATCACTGAAGCAGAGGACATGAACTTGGGCAAACTTTGGGAGATGGTAAAAGACATATGCTTTTTACATATTTTATTTTTGGCTGCATTGGGTCTTCTGTGCTCTGAGTTCAGTTCAGTTCAGTCATTCAGTCGTGTCTGACTCCTTGAGACGCCATGAACCACAGCACGCCAGGCCTCCCTGTCCGTCACTAACTTCCGGAGTCTACTCAAACTCATGTCCATTGAGTCGGTGATGCCATCCAACCATCTCATCCTCTGTTGTCCCCTTCTCCTCCCGCCCTCAATCTTTCCCAGCATCAGGGTCTTTTCAAATGAGTCGGCACTTCACATCAGGTGGCCAAAGTATTGGAGTTTCAGCTTCAACATCAGTCCTTCCAATGAACACCCAGGACTGATCTCCTTTGGGATGGGCTGGTTGGATCTCCTGGCAGTCCAAGGGACTCTCAAAAGTCTTCTCCAACACCACAGTTCAAAAGCATCAATTCAGCGCTCAGCTTTCTTTATAGTCCAACTCTCACATCCATACATGGCCACTGAAAAAACCATAGCTCTGAAGGCTTTCTCTAATTGTGGCGAGCAGGGACTACTCTTGCTTGCAGTGCTTGGGCTTCTCATTGTGATGGCTTCTTTTGTTGCGGAGCATGGGCTCTAGGGCAAGCAGACTTCAGTAGTTGCAGTGTGTGGGCTCAGAAGTTGTAGCTCCTGGGATCCAGAGCACAGCCTCAATAATTGTGGCTCACAATTGTGGCGTGTAGGATCTTCCCGGACCAGGGGTCCAAGCCATGTTTCCCCATTGGCAAGTGGATTCTTTACCACTGAGCCACCCAGAGAGTCCCTAACCAAATGATTAGAAATATCCTTGTCCACTTTTTCACAGACAACCGTTGCTTAGGAACTGGGAAGAGGGTGAGCACTGGCATAAGGAGAGCTGGGTTCCGATCTGGGCAATGTTACTCTACTAGAGGCCGGGGTCTTGGTAATCTCTTAGCCTGTCTGGACCTTGGTTTGCTGCTGCTGCTGCTAAGTCGCTTCAGTCGTGTCCGACTCTGTGCGACCCCACAGACGGCAGCCTACAAGGTTCCTCCCTCCCTGGGATTCTTCAAGCAGGAACACTGGAGCGGGTAGCCATTTCCTTCTCCAGGACCTTGGTTTACTGTCTTAAGACGCCATCTCTCACAGCACCAGGCACAGCAGGCACTGATGGCCTTCCTCTGTTCCTGACCTTGGCCTGAGGCCTGGTCACCCTTGTCGCACTCCCACCATGGTCCTCCTTCGATAAACTATCGAAGTGCCTTGAAAAGTGCCAGTTCTGCACCTTAAGGAAGAACATAGATCGCCACCTTCTGGTGTAAAGAGTTAGTGTCCAGATGACTTTGGGGGGGGGGGGTCAAACTGCTCCCCCTGGTGGCCCTGTCAGGATCTGCCCCAAGGGTCAAGTTGCTGAATAAGTTAGGGGGGAGTCTCTCCACCTCGAGTGGCCCTGGTATTCGAGGTGTAGCTTTAGACAGTGTCCTTCTTCTGCCAGTGCACCTCTGGGGGAGAGATGATGCCGGGTTTTTAAAAGCTGCCTGTAAAGGAAGTTGTTTTTGCTTTCAGAGACTATAAAGGGGCTGGTAAACGCATCTTTGCAAAAGCAGGAGGTTTCTCATCAGTGATTTATTACACCTTGTTTCCAGAGGCTGACAGCAGGGATCAATCAGTCCACGGATATTTACAGAGCACCTATCACCTGCCACACACACACGTTGATAAACAGCCTTGAATAAAACAGGCACGGTCCTTGGTGTCCTTGTCTAGTGGGGAAGTTCAGGAATAAGACTCTTTTTTAACTGATATACTTTCTTCCATTTATTTAATTGAATACTAAATGAGATCTAAGCAGAAAATTTTAAAACACAGTATTTCACCTTCTAAACATGGTAGCTATTTTTATTTCAACACCTTCCAGTTCTTGTACACTTGGGTGCACATTTTTACAGAGCTATAATAATAAAATCCAACATTCAAAAAACTAAGACCATGGCATCCAGTCCCATCACTTCATGGCAAATAGATGGGGAAACAATGGAAACAGTGACAGATTTTATTTTCTTAGGTTCCAAAATCACTGTAGATGGTGACTACAACCATGAAATTAAAAGACACTTGCTCCTTGGAAGAAAAGCTGACAAACCCAGACAGTATATTAGAAAGCAGAGACATTGCTTTGCCAACAAAGGTCTGTCTAGCTAAAGCTATGGTTTTTCCAATAGTCAGATATGGATGTGAGAGTTGGACCATAAAGAAAGCTGAGTGCAGAAGAACTGATGCTTTTGAAGCGTGGTGTTGGAGAAGACTCTTGAGAGTCCCTTGAACTGCAAGGAGATCAAACCAGTCCATTCCAAAGGAAATCAGTCCTGAATATTAATTGGAAGGACTGATGCTGAAGCTGAAACTCCAATACTTCAATGCAAAGAACTGACTCATTGGAAAAGACCCTGATGCTGGGAAAGATTGAAAGCAGGAGAAGGGGACAACAGAGGATGACATGGTTGGATGGCATCACCGACTCAACAGACATGAATTTGAGTAAACTCTAGGAGCTGGTGATGGACAGGGAAGCCTGGTGTGCTGCAACCCATGAGGTTACAAAGACTTGGACACGACTGAGTGACTGAACTGAACTGATAATCATATAGTATTCTGAATTTAGATACATTTCCTTCACAATAAACACTTCTCTATGTTGCTACTTAATCTTCATAATTATCCTTATAGCTTTAGAAGAGGCAAACATGTGGCCGTATCAAAATCCATGTAAGAAGACCCCTAAGCTTAGACTCATAATTGTTTATTTCCTTTTTTTCTAACTAGAGTAGATATTGCTGATGTTAATTTCTTCATGCAGATTTTTATTGCATTGTTTCTCAGTGATCATGAAGATGGTTCATCCAGTGCGTTGCCATAATGCTTCCCCAGAGAACTTTTACTAACTTACAGTGCCACCAGCATTATATCCATGAGTTACTTTTGCTGCAACATCAGGCCTATTGTTGCTTTTACACATTTTGACAATTAACATTTTCAAATGAGGTCCTAAGTCTGCCTTAATCTGCATTTCTCTGACGCCAGTAAGCAGGGTTTATTTTGCGCATGACTATAACTGCTGTGTGAAATGCCTTCATATTGTGATTAAAATTTTGAATGAATGTCTATTTTGATGTCTTGTTTTAGACTTAGACGAGAGAAAAGCAGTAGAGGATTGTGGCACCGCAGCCAAGGATGTGAGAATGGCACTTAGTGCCTTAATAATTGGGTTTATAACTCCTTCTGGAATCTTCCTAAGAAAGCACAGCTGTTCCAGAATCTTAAGTGCAAGTCTCTTCTGCTGCCCAGAGCTATTAATACTAAGTGAGAAAAGTGATTCTGTAACACACGTGTCTGTGCTGGAGTCAATAGTGGAAATGGCATAAGTTCCCCCTGTTTATGAAAAAGAGCTGGGCATTAGCCTAAGTTACAATAATGCAAATGAAAATTATGTGACTGGAGAGTTAATTTGTTTCCTATGACTCTGAAGAAATGCAGAGTGTCCTTGAGTGTTGGAAGAGTCCATGGTTTAAACCCCTGGCCCAGAGAAGTGAAACGACTCACCTAAATTCACATAGCAAACTAGACCCCCAGCTCTGAACCCCTCTTGCATCTTTCCTGTGTCCTGAATGTGAATATGAAAGAACCTGTGCATTGAAACATGTTCATTATCATATGTGAAATCAATCACCAGCCCAGGGTTGATGCTCGGGGCTGGTGCACCGAGATGACCCAGG